>JAZHYW010051653.1:0-16545 GCA_037355805.1 Ixodes ricinus
TATATATATATATATATATATATAACTGAGAAGAAAAGCAAAACCTTGATGAAAACATCAACAACGGACGGTTTATTCTTCGACGTTTCGGCCGGACGACCTAGGCGTCGTCAGCCGGACTCCGGCCGAAACATCGAAGAATAAATCGTCCGTTGTTGCTGTTTTCATCAAGGGTTTGCTTTTCCTCGGTTGATACCCACGCCTTCCGGCCCCCACCACCATGCCCGTTATATGCATATATTCAGCAACGCAATAATTTTATATAACTTCACAAAAAGTTAGTATTTTTTTCACAAAATAATTAAATATAATATTTAAACGCGATTTGCGAAAACCATAAAGGATAATGATATTGAAAAAGTGAGGTAAACCATTCGAGGGTGCAGATATTTTTGTTCATTGAAGGCTTAAGTCGTTTGTTAAGAGGATGCTAGACTTATGTACTTTTAACTTGATAATTTTTGAAATCTAGTTAGGTCAGTGCGGCGTAGATATTAAACATGGATCGTTGAAACAACGCTGAAACAACGCCAATTGTAATGCAATGCGATGTGCAGGTGTGTTCTAATAGAATACATTTTAGTTTTAATTTCTTGGTGATATTGAATATATCTCATATACCTCGTTTTCGTGGCACAAAAAACGCATTAGGATTTTTAATTGTGACTGAGAGGTTATATTTTTGTTTTAACAAATATAGAAAACAAACAAATATTACTTTAAAATTATGCGTGTAATAATAAAAAAGAACGCATTAAATATGTTTGCAATGTATGGTAATTCAACTTATGAAATGCCGTAAGCTAAGGCCAGAAAAATAATCAAAGAAGTAATTTAGAGACAGTAGAGGTTTGCAATTGAAACTTTATTTTACGTCGCAAACGAAAAGTCAAGGGTTTTACCTGTATAAAACACAAAGTACGCGAAACTGGAGAACATGAACTGGGGACGTCGATAGAGTAGAATGTGGTGTGGCTTGAGAGCAAGAATTACTTTATTAGCTATACATTTAAGTTTAGCTCGGCAAGATGGCTTGAGCTACGATGGGTGTTATAATGCTCATCACGTCCTGTGGACGCGGAAAGGTGGTTGAGTATTATTTTAACGCTTTGATCATACAGAATAGTTCACCACTTCAGGGATATTGACACGCATTAGCACGGTACGCGTAGATGTCTCTTACACACCGCAGTAGGTAAATGCCTTGAAAACGAGCGTATTGGAATGCGTAATGGCGTTCAGATTTTACCTGTAAAGCTCGCACGGTAGTCAACTAGACTGTTTCCATATAATATCCTAAAGCTTTCAAGATTTCGTACTTAGGACACACGGCTGGACTGTTTTCACATGGCGCACTCAGATTTGAAGCGGTAACCGCCGGGTAGTTTACAGATAAAAAAGTGAAATTTGATTTTTTGTTTTTATGAAATAGATAGCATTACCGCAGACCAAGTTGCGCGTTCACCATTGTAATAGCACCGCGTACAGAGAATGTGTGTTGGTGCACCTATGTTCGTCATGCGAGGTTGATAACGCAAAAAACGAACGTAGAAAAAAACTGAAACAAGAACATAAAGCGAAGCTAACAAAGAAAACAAATGAGGAGAACAGGTGACAATTTCACCGGGGTTTTGCAACAGTTTCAGGAAAAGCATTACCAGTAGTTTAATTTTCTTCTCCACTCTTCATCCTTGATTTTACCCTATTCTAACTCTGAGCGACCGGACGTGACCTTTCGATAAACACCTAATAATCTTACTACGGAATGAGCTGAGCTAGTTGGTCAGGATACATTGTTATTTGAGCGCACCCTGTGTTAATGTGTAACCTCCTTGACCAGTGGGCCTTAGGTCTGCTCCATTTCTAACTCCATTTGCCAGCACGGTTGCTCTCTCGAAGCATAAAAAAGAAGCTCAACTTGGATGAAGTACAACGCCTCTTCAGGGTAGTGAAACGTTTACAGGCATGCACAACATGTGTCCAATATCCTCCGCTCTGAAAAATTCCGCAAGGTACGCCTCTTAACCGACCTTCTAAGAGTGAGATGTTCAATCCACAACGAGTTCTCAGATCACCTGATCATGACAAACCACATCACGGAAGTTGTGAGGGCTACGAACTACCACCCAATTTGGTGTTATCAACTGGGTTTGCATCGACAATCTGGAAAGAGATCAACTCCATGATATTGGAATCCTACCTATATAACCCAGAGCAAGACATGTGCTAGAAAAGAACCAAAGTTTGCCTCAGCACCTAAGTTTGAGGCTGTTGATAAACTACTCCTCATACGCCAAGTAGCCGAAAAGTCCCACTGGACAAAGGGCCGCAGATCATTGAGGATGGACTTCAGGCCCTTGCTAGCCTGAACCACCAGGCCCAGGCTAAGACGAACTTTGGATCCGTTATACAAGACTTCAGAAGCCAACAACCCACCCTTTGCGTTTGAGACAACCAAGGTGGCTTCGTCGTTCTAACATCAGACATACATAAGGAAAAACTCACCAGTCCATAACCAAGAATTTTCTTCCTGTCGACAATCAAAGGAACAAGGCAGAAAAACAAGACATCCTTAGATTGCTCGGTGAAACTCAACAAGCCGGTCTATTGACCAAGATCAAAGCGGCAAGAAAAATTACTATCAGTGCTTTTTTTGTTTTGTTTTTTGTTTCAGCCAAGACTTGTAAAAACGGAGTGCCTTTTCGGGCCATTGTCCTGAAACGAACGACTCGGTAGGCCTGTGTGTCTAAGTTTTGGACCCAAAACTTTCCAACGTAAAAATTGATAGCCCCTTCCGGATAAAAGAAACTCAGAACATGTGATGCCCTTTCTGCAAGAACAGGGACACCTCATAGCCTCCGGGTTCTCTATAGAGGTACAAGACATGTATTATTACATTCCACACACAACCCTCCTACAAGTCATTCAATCCGCCATCTAGGAAGAGGCCCTTTCATTTTCCAAACAATGCAGGGATGAGCAAAAGCATTTTCTTAGAAATCCTACAATTCTACCTGTCAGCGACGGTAGCAGCTCATCAAGAACACCAATACTTACAAAAGAGGGATGTGTGTATTGGCTTACAAGTAGCTCCACTTTTTGTAATATTTTTCTTGCAATGCGCGGACGAGCCATCCGGGAGGTTCTAAAAGATACACGCATAACGGGTATCTTTAGATATGTGGACGATTTTCTTATTTTATTTACCACAAAATTAACGAAAAAGAAGATGGATGCCTCAACACTACCATGACGCGTCCAACAAAGCTAAATGGGTCTAATCTTCACCTATGAGACTCCTGAGGGAAATTCCATTCGGTCTCTGGATTTAGCTATGGCATTTTAGACAGGACATTTATATTGGAAATGTCAAGCACGATCAAGTCATTTCTTTTTGATGAATCGGAACATTCAAAGAACGTCAAGCGAGCTGTGGCCATCGCGGCTCTCACAGCAAGCCTATAGAAATCAGGCCCATATCAAGTCCAACAAAGCATTGATACCCAAATTTCTCGACTTCACAACGCTGGATATCTGAAACCTACAAAAACCTCAATTTGTGAGAAAAAAATATGCGGCACCAACAAGAGGAATAATGTTACGAGTGAACGAACAAAGAAATCGAGGCCACCCTTGTAGTGATGCCATATATTCACGGGGTTACCCATAAGTTAAAAAATATAGCGAACCGGCAAAACGTGCAAGTCCTCTGCTGGGCGCCTAATATGACTTATCGAATGTGCCGCGAAATCAATCAAGCACCAAGCAACACCAAAGAAAAGTATAACACCGGGCACCGAACAGAATACGCTCAATGTGAAAATGAAGTCATCTATAACATAACGCTAACATGTGGGCGCTGCTATAGCCGGTGTGTGCGAAATACAGAGGGTGCTTCTCTAGCTATCATCATCGTTTGTTACGTAACGGGTAGGACAGACTGGGACAGAACGCGCATATCTTGGATCCATCGGCTCGTCACCTCGCTTCATGCGCTGTTTGGGTAGCGTGCGGCAAAGCATGTTTCACGCGTTGTATCTCTTTTGTGAAGTGATATTTGTAGCGGGACATTTTACCAAAGTATGAAACCGTAAGTGGCACGCGTAGTCATGCCAAAAAACACTTTTGGCGCAGAGGTGTCAAGGCGCTCGGATGGCGGTGTGATGTTCCCTACCCAAGCACAAAAAAGGTGGATGATTAAAATAGAAATTCAAGCGCTTTATCGCACTCCAACAGGTAAAACGGCGAATAGGGTGTATTTTAATATGATTCCGACAAAACAAAACTAAGAAAGAAATGCCTCATCAAATCGAAAACAGGAAAGTGAAAATTGAAAACCTCTCGCGTGTGTAGTAACCACTTCAATGAAGGCGACTCCATGTATCCTGTTGGTTCCAATGTGTTCTGTCAGTGCTGGTCTTTTATTATTTCTGAGTTGATTCCTTTTCGAATTTTGTAAACCAGTAAACAAACATTTCCTCAAATTAACTGGCAGGAAGAAGCAGTGATTGGCTTCCTGTGTCGTTTCAACTAAATCCCTGCATATTCACCCGATCGACGCGAAACCTGCGAGACTTCCTTGCGATCGAAGTTTTAAATTTATTAAGTCGGTGACACTTCAGCGTACCAAAATTAGTACCGTTTATATGCTTAATTTTCGCGGACCGAAATGCACATATTGCGTGAAGCGCCTCAGCGATCGATTCTAAATTTTAAGCATTTCTTAGTAAACCTAGAATAGAGCAAATTAATCAATCGCCAGAATTTGCCGGGCCATGGCTGACAATTTAAGAATATATGAAAATGTCTGCCTTTCTTTCGAACAGAAGTCGCAATGTGACAAGCTTCTTTGCCACGTATTCGATTCGCGAGGAGCTAAGCGTCGGCTGCTGACGAGCATCTGCTCGGCAGCAACTGTCGAGGCACATTTGGATAGAAGCGTCGGTATCGGCAAGCTCAATGTAGCTAAAAGAAAGTGTGCAGCGCTTTGCAACACAACGCGCGCGTGCACAGTTAAGAAGAAAGCACGTCATTTACTCTGGTCAATGTAAAACCTTTTTCTACAGCAGCCTCCACACATCCGGAAAAACAAGAATTAGAGAGGCCGTGAATCGCCCCGACGCACGCCGTGCAAGCTGTAATATGAAGCGCCAGGCTTATTTTTGAACATTTTAAATTTTTTCTAATATAAAATCAACTACGAGGTCCTGTTATTCATTCGAAAGATCGCTCGCAAAAACGTTATATGTGTTTTTTGTGTGTTTTTTTTAGTAAATAAATTGTTTTTAAGCGGCAAAGATGCGAACTAACATAGCCACTCCGTGCTTTGACATGACGCGTCGTCTGCTCGCCTTCTACCAGCTGCGTCACGGGCAAGGTTGCGCTACCAAAACATCTCGTCGTCAATATAGGACAGACAGGTCGATGTATTAATGACCGAGCACACGAACATGCAGCAAACCTTAGGAAACTCGCAGGATTAGGACCAGCTTCCCATTGTCGGACATGCCTGTGTAAAGCAGAGCTCGACCACCTTCACATATTAGAACACCATAAAAACCAGGTTGCAATGGAGGTGTTAGAGGCCGTTGCTATAGACGAAGAAGATGACAAATGCGTGAGCATCTCTTCAATCACCTTGCAAGCCAAATAAAACTTTTTTTACACGGCACTATTCCTGGGTAGTTTATTAAAGTAAGAGGCAAATAAAAAGAGCATTGGGGGAAAAAGGGAATGAATATAAATTAATAGAAGAAAAGTAACATGTAATAAGGCAGTTGGTAGACCAGCTGTTGTTTCGCAATCCTTTTCTCCTGTATCCCTCCATCCTCTGTTTAGCTGATTCCACCTGAGACATGATAATCATTTCGGATGAAGACCTTTCATATCAGTTCCTTGCATTTCCAAAAATCCGTAATTTTGATTACGACTCTTTTGAATGAATAATAATACCTTCAGGGTGTAATAATTTAAACGTGTTGGCTCATTTACATATGCACCAACACTTAATGGCAAAGCTTCGACTACGACGAAGGTAATTATCATGTTCACTGTGGAATTTATGCAAAGAAACACGTAGAGGACAAAACAACCAGTGAAATATTTCATCAACGTGTTAATAGGCAAACCATGAATAAACAGTGTTCAGGAGGGTACACCCTAAACGTTTTAGATCGCGGCTCTTAGTGGGCTGTTTCGCGCACAGCGGCGTCGCCGTCGCCGTCGGCGTAACCGCCACTCTAAATTAAGCGGGTAATTAAATTAGTGTTGAGGTCACGTGACGTTAATTTTCCCTCTAAATCTAGCGGAAAAAACAGAATATGTTCATGGGTGACGTGACACGAAGTCATGTGACGTCATTTTTATGCTAAATTTAGCGGGGAAACTAAATTTATTTTATTTATTTATTTATTTATTTTACAATATATTGGCCCTCGCAACGGGGACCATGGTAGGGGTGAGCAACAAAATTTAACACCAAATAGCCACGCAGAACATGGTGTACAACATAACATTACCAGCGTACTCTACGGTTATATTATCAAACACAATGGAAACACACTCACAAAAAAGAAATACACAAAGCACTGTGAGCACAGATTTAGATACATAAATTTTACAATAACTTTTGCAGACCCCTCATAAATTCAGAAACGGTTTTGGCTGCAATTTATTCTATTTAACACACCTAATACCTACACATTTATGGCATTGACCTAACTTTTCTCGCGACGTCGGGCAGCTAGAGAAGCACCATAAAAGATTGGTTGGCACCGTCCTCTAGCAACATGTGCACACCGCGACGCGCGAACACGTGCTTGTATTCTTCTTTCTCGGAATTGAAACGCTGTCATGAGAAATCAAGCCTACTACAGTGGCACGATGCAGAATTCTGCCCGGTCTAGAGCAAATTCCAAAACCAAAATTGAACCGACTCTCGGCTGGGCTCGGGCGAACACATGAGCGCCCTGTTCGGGCTCCGGACGGATTCGGACCTATTTATTTTGAGCTGCGTCGGCTTCGGGACGGGCCAGAATAGAAATCTCGGGATCTGACAACCCGACCTTGCTAAATCTGGAAATCTGATTTTAGGAAGGGTGGTATACACTACCTTGTAACATCTATGAACATGTAACATTTTAACGGGAACAGAGTTCAAGTAATAACACAAAAATGCGGACGAAAGTTGATGATGGTGGCAAGTAAATACCACCCTAATGAAACTTCTATTTCAAGTTTTACCTCCTGGGATCTATTTCGCTTGGTGTCTGAGTGGTTGTCACGAGCTGGTTTTTGTTTTCTACTAAGCATAAATCGTGTCAAGACTTTTATTCTATAAAATTACGAAATGACGCAAACTAAACTCTTTTGCGTTTACCAATTTTCCCTTCCTTAAATTTTCACTTACACGTAAAATAAATTACTCTGTGCCGTTTCATTTTCCAAAAATTAGCGGAGAAATCCCGTTTCTTCGCTTTAGCATAGAAAGGCATCAGGTTACCCCTTATTCATAAACCCTATGACTCTGTGGAATGTCACAGCGCTCAAAACTCCAGGCATTTCTCAAATACTTTCCACCGCCAGGTGAAAACGAGAGCATAGCAACCTGGTTATAAGCAACCGTGGTGAAAGGGACACGGAACAAACCTGTTCGAACCTCCTAACGAGATCACCTTGAAAACAGAATAACGTTTAGCGTTGCACTTGGTGGCGTATTCGGTGCGAATACAGCGTCGGTGGTTCAGTTGTAGAATACTCGCCTGCCACGCGGGTGGCCCGGGTTCGATTCCCGGTCGACGCAATTTCTTTATCACATTTTTTTCAGTACGTGAGATCAAACAGGTACCAACAGGAGGTCATCGAGTCATATTTTAGAAATCCGATGATATACCATCGGAAGGCATACCATCGGAGTAACCTATCTTTAGATATAAAATAACTTGTCGATCAGCAGTTTACCGGCAACGTTTTGTTTTATTTATTCATGTATTTCGCTCTAGGAGAGAGTGATCACACTTGTGTGTCTGAACCCGGCAGCCACATCTAGCTACACTTATAGCCGTTTATTTCCACTGAGAGTAATAAATTATAAATTGTTGCAAACTCACGACAGTTCTCCATTTAAATTGACTTCCGACGTGTTCCAACGGCACGCAATGCTAAAAACAAAATATCGGAACCAAGCGCTATTCGAAACTTTAACATGTTTTATACAACCTAGCAGGATCATATTGTTCCAAACATCTCTGAACTCCAACGAACTGTGAACGCGTTACTTTTGCACAAGCTCTCAGTAAACATGCATAACTTAAAGTGTGAAGAGAAAGATAGCAATGTTTTATACTTCCAGGACACTGAAGCGTGACAATAACTCAATACGTTCAATGCTATTTTCACACATTACTTAAACGTGAGTGTGTGTTTATCTTGTTTATGACTCTCCCAAAGATAGTTTTAAGTTTATAAATACAACTTTGAAGCAAGTGTAATTCGACATCATTTTAAATTTGAAGAAGTGCTACCCAAAAAGTTACACAACGTGACGTACTCGAACCACGTACTATTCAATTGACTTATGGTCTCAGAGGTAGCGTATATCACGATTGTCACAATTTAAGAAAATAACCCAATTTATTGAATAATGCAAAACGCGATAGCGTCGACATGCATATGTACACATCGCGACACTGTTAGCGCGAACACGACATCGGCGAATTTTCGCATTTTACTTCTAAATAGTATTAGCGAGCACGAAATTTTAACGCTTACATTATGGAACTAAATAAGCTCTTTCCGTAGCAATAATAACTTGGATGACATCTCTTGGTTTCAAAGAGAAAAACTGGAAAAACCGGCGATTGCTTGTTCGCGCTAACAGTGTCGCGCTCTGTACTTGGTGCAACGAAATGCCCGAGACGACGAAGTGTTTATATGCACCAATATTATAAGGTTGTCTTCATAGCTCCACATATACGGCTGCCCGTACATTTGTCGTCCTTTGCTAAAGAGAAAACGGAGCAAACCTGTTTAAATGAGGTCACCTGAAAAGCTAACGGCTCAAATGAATCGCCTGCGGATCGAAATCCAAGCGTCGGTGGTTCAGTGGTAGAATACTCGCCTGCCACGCGGGTGGCCGGGTTCGATTCCCGGCCGACGCATATATTTTTATTACTGCTCGCGCCTGGCTTTTCTAGATTTCTTGACAGACCTTGTTTGAGTCAAGCTCGGTGGTCTCCGGCCGGCCGGCCATTCTACTTTCTAGCACGCGGCTATAAATGTGTCACAAGGTTTTCCATTTTGTTAGACCACCTGAGACTGGGTGTAAGAAACACGACGACGTCTCAAATACAGCTAACCATTTTATTCAGTGCTCCCTCCTTTTATACAATCTTGACCCCAAAATCGTCACCATAAAAAAACACTCCAAAGAATGGCACAAAGAGGACACTACGCCTTGACTTCGAAGCCACGCTTAAGAACCACTTCGAACTAACAAAAGGTACACACATCAAACCATCGGCACGAAGTTAACATTCTTTGACCTCGCAATCACTCTTATCTTAGAAAAAAAAACGAACAATCGAAATACACGGAACCGACTGCAGTTCGAACCCATCAACCTGTTACACCTTTTTTTCCCTTCTCCTGCCCCCTTTTTTTAATTCTTTACGTACGCATACAAACAAGAACATGACAAAGGAGCTATCTCTCGCGAAAAACACAAAACCTATTCAAATCATACTCGCAGAAAAGCTTTCGCCCTATCACTGAGAAGCATAGACGCCCGGCTTATGCAATTGCCGATCGACTTAATTTTTACTGTCTCCTTTACAACCCTTTTGACGTCATTGATTTCTTTGCATACTACGGCTGTTCCGGACCACTCGGCTGAGCAGTTTCTGCATTCTTGTACATGTGTCGCAATTTCGGAATTAGTCGCTTTTATCTTTACGTTTCTTTTGTACTCAGTTAGACGATCGTTCAAGCATCTTGAGGTCTGCCCTATATACCTAAAACCGCACGTCATTGGTATGTCGTAAACGACACCAGTTTCACAACTCACAGATTTTCCCTGTGGCCCTTTTGGCAGCCTTTTTTCTCTCTTTGGAACGGAGTGAGGTTGCCCAAATTTCAGTCAGGTTCGGGCATGTCGGTAGATTGTTTCCTGACGCTGTTGGATTTGTATCTTCGTTCAACGGTGGTTGAATACGATGGGCAAAAATTTGTGCAGAAAGATGGAGTGTGCATAGGTTCATCGGTGGAACCAGCTTTGGCGGAGATATACCTGAACTCTCTTGATTTTGCCGTGATAGAAGGACTAGAAAAAATGCCGTCGGGCAGCTGTATAGTCAGGAGATATGTCGACGACATTGTGGTATGCACCTTTCAGAGTGGAATTGCGGAGAAGCTAGAGTCATTAATAGTGTCAGCAGCTCCTGAACTGAACTTCACAGTGGAAAAACCAACGAATGATGTGTTGCAGTTTTTGGACCTAAAACTTCATGTGGGTGAAGCCCTATGCTGGGAGTATGGAAAAGAGGCCCCGAAACCAATACCCCCAAGAAGAGCTGCCACTCTAAGACGGTAAAGGCGAGTGTCGTGAGATCGCTGTTCACCAATGCTATGAACAGATCGTGTGTTCATTTCATGGCTAAGGCAGTCAAGGGCAGCGGCAGCGGTTGATTAACGCAGGCTACGAGGGAGAGTTCATCGGGAGGCAAGTGACCTTAATGAACCGGGAAAAGGAAAAGGCAGAGGACAAATCAAGAAACAGGATCGCAGTGATGCCGTATTTTCACACCGTGTCACACAATGTAAAAGCGTGTGCAAAAAAATTTGGCGTTAATGTTGTTTTCAGCTTGGACTTTAAGTTGGGCAACCTCACTCCGTTCCAAAGAGAGAAAAAAGGGTGCCAAAAGAGCCACAGGGAAAAATCTGTGAGTTGTGAAACTGGTGTCGTTTACGACATACCAATGACGTGCGGTTTTAGGTATATAGGGCAGACCTCAAGATGCTTGAACGATCGTCTAACTGAGCACAAAAGAAACGTATAGATAAAAGCGACTAATTCCGAAATTGCGACACATGTACAAGAATGCAGAAACTGCTCAGCCGAGTGGTTCGGAACAGCCGTAGTATGCAAAGAAATCAATGACCTCAAAAGGGTTGTAAAGGAGACAGTAAAAATTAAGTCGATCGGCAATTGCATAAGCCAGGTGTCTATGCTTCTCCGTGATAGGGCGAAAGCTTTTCTGCGAGTATGATTTGAATAGGTTTTGTGTTTTTCGCGAGAGGTAGCACTTTTGTCATGTTCTTTGTTTGTATGCGTACGTAAATAAAAAAGAAAAGGGGGCAGGAGAAGGGAAAAAAAAGGTGTAACAGGTTGATGGGTTCGAACTGCAGTCGGTTCCGTGTATTTCGATTGTTCGTTTTTTTTTTTAAGATAAGAGTGATTGCGAGGTCAAAGAATGTTAACTTCGTGCCGATGGTTTGATGTGTGTGTACCTTTTGTTAGTTCGAAGTGGTTCTTAAGCGTGGCTTCGAAGTCAAGGCGTGGTGTCCTCTTTGTGCCATTGTTTGGAGTGTTTTTTATGGAGACGATTTTGGGGTCAAGATTGTATAAAAGGAGGGAGCACTAAATAAAGTGGTTAGCTGTGTTTGAGACGTCGTCGTGTTTCTTCCACCCAGTCTCAGGTGGTCTAACAAAATGGTAAACCTACACCAGCTCGCCTGCGCCCTAACTGTTTTTACAAGGTTTTCGTCAGCTTCTACTAGGAGCGCAACATCGAGATTTACACTTTATCATTTAGCTGCAGTTACCGGCAAGTAAGGGGTAGGTCGATAGGTCCACATCTTCATGTTCCCTCTGGAACGGAATGCACTTGTATCATTGGATTTGGGTTCTTTTATTCCCTGCCGCAATCACTTTTGTGTAGAGTCACTGAAAGTTTCAGCAACGCGAAGGCCGTGGATTATTATGATTAGGCTTCTTGTTTCGTGATTGGTTCCTCGGTTTTTTAATAGGCTGATGCCGCATTCTCAGTGGTTATGGACCGATAATGAGATGCACGGCACACGCCACGCCCTGCTTAAGCTATCCGTGGCGTGTGTGAGAAACACGCATGGGCTATACTGCTTCCAGTCCATCGATGACTGCGAAATGAGCTCTTACGCTGTTTTTGTTTTGTTTATTATTCGTATCCCTCAACGTGTAATGATTACTGGGGCCATGTTCGGCCGCCCACATATACGACGATATGTGCAACGGCCGAATCTAACCAAGCACCAGCCGGTCACGGCACGTCTTGCATTTACGGAATGTCGTAATTAGCTGCTACATGGTTGTGTTTGCCTATCCTTTCCAACGCTTCGTGCGAGCGGTTGGACGTTTGATCGTGCTTGTCTACTGCCAAATCTTCCCTCCATACATTATCAATTGTTCGGAACTGTGAAAGCAAATCCGCCGCGACCTTTGTGTCCTAAATCCCATAGTTCATGGAAGGTAGCATTGGAGAATAAATCAGTTCAGTTGGGTTGTAAGATATTAAGCAGTCGTATCGAAATCAAAATAGAATCTGTATTTTTATAACCGTATACCCTTTAAATTCAGTGGAGAAAGTTAATTGGGTCACAGGCTACGTGACGTCAATGGCATCGCTAATTTTAGTGTGAAAAGTTAATTGATGTATAGGTCAACGTGACCTCAATTTACCCGTTAAACATAGGGAAATCAGAAATCTACATCGGTGATTAAGTTACTCAATTTCCTCGTTAAATTCTGCGGGTAAATCCGCCCAAGAACGAACCAACGGACGGAAGGAATAACTATGGAATTAGTGTTTTCCCTTTAAAGGCATGCTATTCATTAAAATGTAAACACGCGAGGACGGTATTTCGTGTTCAACGATGAGCTGGAAGCAGTGGTGGCGGTAACGCGTTACAAGTAATGGCGTTACCGGTAACGCGTTACTTTTTCAGTAACGTAGTAAAGTGCTCGTCACAATTTCAAAACAATAACGGGTAACGTAGTTACGTTAGTCGTTAACTCTTCTTTCCAAGTCTTAATAACGTTTCACTTGAATTTTGTTTTTGTTTTTCTTCTTTTTAGGCGCCAATCGTGCCGTAGAAAAGATAAAGCAATTATGTTCAGTTTCTGCCTGAACATAATGTTCCTTTAAATATGGCGCTTATGCATACCTATACCTTCAAAAGAGTAAAACGTGTTAATTTGTAGTTTAAAGAAGTAACGCAAAGTAACGTGCGTTACTTTTTAGCAGTAACGGTAACGCGTTTCTTTTTATTTTGAGGTACCGTAGATCGGTAACGCGTTTCTTTTTGGCAAGTATCGAGTAACGTATTTTCGTTTCTTTTCTTTGCAACGGCTAAACTCTGGCCTGAAGTAGATATCCAGTCCTGGGTGTGACGCACTAGCAAGAAGCATCGACTCAAACCGTAACCGTAACCAGATATTAAAACTGTTTAGGGGTGAACATTTTTAGTTACTCAACATCGCTGGACATGTGATTGATACAATAGGTAACGGTGTGTAAATTGTGTTCTAGGCTTGTTTCTTTTGCAGTTTTCTTTTCCCTTTCAGGGTATGAATTGTGAGGATTTTGAGATGTTAGGCAAACTTCGTCCTTGCAACTACCAAAGACAAATTTGAAGACTAGAGGTAAATTCTTCTTGCAAGTCTTGTGAGCTACAAAATCTGGCTTATATCTGCAACAAAAAATAGAGCATTGGAGAATAAAAATCAATCAAAATTACCACAATAATTTTTTTTAGCTATTGTGTTTGTCACTTATAAAGACATGATTCAGTTATTCTGTTTAGCATTGCTGAAAAACGTGTGTGCGTAATATTTACGCGACGTTCTTCGTGAATGTAACCTGTTAAAAGATACAAGAATTGGGCTTGGTGGTGTGACTGGGATGTCTTGAAAGGCTATAAGCACCGATAATAATGACAGAGTAGAAGAAGCGAACACCGTTCGGATTTTTTGTTTCTGTGTACTTTTCTTTTGACGCTGATATTATTCTCATCTAAACAGGCGATAGGCGCGAGTAAAGCACACACAGCCAAAGAAACAACGGCTTATGGCTCGCGGCAGGCGCCAGAGCCAAGCTACACTCGACTGCTTTGTTTTTAACCGGCTAGCCTTTAGATGCTACCCGCCCAGTGAGTAGCAGCACCGCAACGAGGCACATAACAACACGCCGCAGGATTGAAATTTTCTGGGGTGCTGTCACCTGTCTCTTTTTAGTGCCCATGTGAGGTCGGATGAGGCCACTCTTTATATTTAGGTGTCTTTAAAGCTAATGTAGGCACCGTATGCACACTAAGCTCGCTGCAAGTGCGGCCGCAGGTTTCTATTGGAAGAAATACATGTCAGCATCGACGACACTAAGAATCGTAAGCAATTCAAAGTGAGCCTCACACGTGGTTCCACTCACAAAGAGGCGTCGTGAACGCTATTCTGATGTCCGACTATAGTAGTTATAACGGAAGTGTAATAAATCTAAAAAAATATATCCCGAGTGGTCAGAGCGGCCGGAGGTTAGCGGGCAGATTTAAGTATTTTAGTTAATATACAGAGTGATTTTAAAAAGAGTGACGATCTTTGGGCACACGTTGTTGTTGGTGCTGACTCAATACCAAGGCTTAAGTTCCGCGTTATCAAATACATCATATATTTTTCAGTGTATGCAAATTTTGTGACGCAAAATATTTGCACGATCCTACTCATACACTCACGATAGAAAATTAACAAAAACAATTCCTAGCAACAAAACACAAGCTCACTGGCTCAGAGAGCGATAATAAGATGCTTCCGGAGTCACTACGCCCTGCGATTCTTAAGGTGTGAGTGAATATGGTGGATAACTGCATTGCGCGTGGTGTCAAACAAAAGAACAGATTTCACTGACGGAAGGAGAACAGCAGAGAGGAGTTTCAGTGGCCTCGCTCGCTGCGCGTGTTCGATACCTTCGATTACGCTTCGTCGCCTCGGAAGCTTCGAGCGTGCACGTGCAGCCAAAGCACACCGGAAGGCAACGAGTACGTGCTGGAGGTTCGGGTGTTTAAAAGAGAACCGTTGCCGTTTTTGTCTTGTCAGTCACCACAAAACGGGAAAGTCACGTTTCAAATTTCTTGCACAGTAGTGAGAAAAAAAAATCTGACAATATATATATTTCTTTTTACCTCTTACGGGTGGGTACGAGTGACTGACTTTATTACAACGTGATCGGCATTCAATGGATTCCGCGGGTTTGTCGCGAACAAATGCGGCTCGCGGATTGAATACGGGCACTCTTCGCCGGATGGACGTGAGGTCGTTAACTGCTTACCTTGATTTTATAGGGGAATATAGCAGTTCACGTCCCATTGAAAAGAAATCAGAACGCTAAATGAAAACAGAAACTAGAAAAGTAATGTGTTATTGAATCCAAATCAACCCTAAAATAAATATCTGAGAATTTTTTTCAAAGCTTGGCAAATTGTAGCCGGTAATATAGAGGGATAAAACTCAAAAATAAATTCGAGCGCTCTCCTTCTAGTAGGGCGGGAACCACAGAAATAAAAGGCTATGAATTGCAGTGTACCAGCCAACGTAATGAAACCAGAGACAGAAACAAAAGGGACGAACACAACGTCGGCTCAATCTTCTTTTAATTTAACTGGGCTCTACATTTACACGAATTCTTTCTGACGCCTTGCAATCAGTGATGAGACAAATTGATAAATCAATCTCATGTTTCAAAATACATGATCATTGTTAAAAATCACTCCTGTTTCTAGTACAGTAAGTTAAAGCAACCAAATTTTATGTGTTTGATTGTTTTCTACTCGTTCCTTTTTTTCTTGTATCACTAAATAGTAATGTTGGTAGAGCCTAAAAGTAGCACAATTCATAATTTAAAATTTGTAAACTTTTTTTTTACCTTTTTTGATATCTTTTAAGAAATCCAGAAGATCCATGAGTAGAAGGCTTCTAAAGATATATATATATATATATATATATATATGGTGAAGCAAGGTAAATATAAGAACAATGGACCGAGAAAGTTAATAAGTCAAAGATGCTTACTGTCGGAGTTATATATATATATATATATATATATATATATATATATATATATATATATATATATATAAACGCAGGTGATGTGTAAAACTCGATATTTTATCATCCGTTTTATGTAAAGATATTAGCACATGTATTCACTGCAATATTGGTGTTCTGGAAGCTTCTCTAATTTTGGTTTATAAAAACGACTTTCAAAGTAGTTCGCGTTTAAAAAGTACATTCGGGAGGCAAGATGATTTAGATACGATCTACACTGCCGTAATCAGGGCAAAGAAAACAATACACCACAATTCACGCAAAAATAAGTATTATAGATGTATAATTCATAATGAATCGAATATAGCGAAACTAAGCACCAAGCAGTTGAAGGGCATGTTTAGACTACGAAGATGAAAAAAGAAGAGATGAGTCAGACGTATTGCTTAAAGTATAAACGAAGCAATATCACTTTTTAG
>JAZHYW010051655.1:0-47913 GCA_037355805.1 Ixodes ricinus
AATCCCTTCCCTGGCAGCTCCGTGGCATACCGGTGCCCGGGAAATACAATGAGACTCCAGGCTGGCAGTTCATCGAATCCCCTGGGCGGTTCCGGTCCAGTCTACTACAGAAAAGGCCCAATCCTGACTCCAGCTAGGCCAAGCAAGTGTGTTGCCTGGGTAAAGTCCACAGTCCTGTCGAGCGTAAAATTGCTTGAGTCTAACAACGTGAACCACCTCTGGTCGTGATCGGCATCGCGGTGAGGCGTGTGTTCTGTCGGGCACCACTTCGTAGTTGAGATCTCCCAGGCGCCGAAGGACACTTTATGGTTCAAAGTACAGTTTTAGAAACTTCTTGCTGGTTTCACAACGTCGTAGCGGCGTCCGGGCCCATGCCCGAATTCCGAGCTGGAAGTGAACGTCGAGATGATGATGGCTGTAGCGGCCAACGTCAACATTTTGCTGGTCTTGGTTCAGGCGAGCTCGCGAACTTCCGCTCGTTGCGCAACCACCCTAGCATCGTCACTTCCGTCGCCAGTTGGCTCGCGAAGTAGCATGGCGTCCAGCTTCGAGGTCGCCTTGCGACAATGCACCAGCTGGAATGATGTAACACCGGTGGCCTTCTGAACTGCTGTGTTTTATGAGAATGTGACGTACGGCAGGACCTCGTTCCGCGTCTTGCGTTCTACGTCGGCGTACATCGACTCCTTGTTGGCGCTGGAATTGTTTAGGCGTTCCGCCAGTCCATTATTCTGACGATGGTACGCTGTGGTTCGCCGGAGGTTGGTGTTACTGAGACAGAAAATGTCGTGCATCAGATCTGCCATGAATGATGACCCGCGATCGGTAATCATAACTTCGAGAGCGCCGTGGCGGAGGATGAGGGACTCGAGGAAAAACGTGGCGACTTCCACTGCAGTCACTTAAAGAAGAGCTTTCGTTTGGCCGTACTGCGTGAGATAATTTATGGCGACGATTATCCAGTGGTTTCCCGACGTTGACGGCGGAAAATGTCCAAGTGGATCCATTCCGATCTGCTGCAACGGCGTAGTGGGAGCCGCAATCGGGTGCAAAAATGCTGCTGAATTCGTCGGCGTTTTTTTTCTGTCTTTGGCATTTGTGGCAGGGCATACTGCAGTTATGCACAGTCTTCGAATGCCTGGGCCAACAAAACTCCTTACGAATCCTGGCAAATGTCCTTGTATAGCCAGAGTGCCCAACCGTCGGGTCGTCATAGTAATCTCGGACGACTTTTTCGCGAATGCTGGTAGGAACTAGAAAGAGCTCCCCTTTATTGCTCTCGCAGTTCTCTTTGAAAAGCCCACACTGTCGAATGGCGAAGGCTAGCAGGGCTCACAAGAAGACCCGAGGGAAGCGTAGTTCGTCTTCCCTCTAGTTGTTCGATAGGTGCTCGCAGTTCGGGACGAGCTCGTTGAGGTGCTGCCATGTCGGTGATATTTACTGCACCAAGAAAACAGTTTTCGGCCGTCGAGTGTTTTCTCGAAGCAGTAAATGTCAGCGACATGACAATATCGCGACGATGGATCGTCATCGGTGCAGGCGCGTCCGGCTTCAACGGGGCAATTAACAGGCGGTCGGCGTCACTGTGCTTCTACCCTGAGTTGTCCATTACGGTCATCTTAAACTCCTGCAGTCGCAGACTTCACAGGGCGAAGCGTCCTGAGGGGTCCTTCATATTCGCAGCCAGCAGAAGTGGTGGTGCCGAACCACTCGGAAAGGACATCCGTCAGTTCCGAGTTTAGTTCATAACAAGCAACGGACTGGCGTACTAGGACAAGGAGCCGCAAACGATATCGCCTCCTTCGGCGCGTCGATTGCCTGTTTATTCTCAGTCGTTGACTGTACAAAAGACGATACGGTCAAAAAATATCGGATTCGCATCGCCAGCGATGTCAAATTTCATTTCGGGTTTTTCTGTGGATCTCATTTCGAATAGATTATTAGCAAAACAATCACGATGCTCGTTGATCAACATGAGAAGCAAATTGAATTCATCAGACATTAATGCGATTCCCGTGTGCATATCGTCTGGCCCTAAAGGGTATTAGGCATTTTGAAGATACAATGTTGTTGCAAACGTTTTGGGTTTCTCGTGGCAACCACAGCCCTGTGCAGTCACTTTTCCTTGTGTAACATGAAGAGCGGAATCCCAAAACATTTAGAAGTGGCATGGACGACGTCCCGTCTTTGTCTACGTCGATAATGCAGGATGGAAAGCACTGCTCCTTACCCTTTTGCATACGAAGTTGCGCACTGACGTTAATGTTGCTTTCTTTTTGCCTCTCGCTGCCAAGGTGACAATGCCAATGTACCGGGGGTATGACCGTTGACTCTTTTGCCCATTACGTGGCACGACGGAGTGGAAAGTTTCTGAACGTTGATACCTCTAACTAGGTCGTCCTCATTGTCAGTACTCTCCTTCTCTTCGAAAATTCGCAGAACGTTTTTACGTCTTATAAGTTTTATGTGGGGCTTATCTGTGAACGGCTGGCTAAAGAGTAGTGGAATTTTCTGTTCATCGCTTCGAACGATGTAAATGGGCACTCCTGCACTGGCTTGGTCGATGGTGAGAAGCGCTTGGGTGATTTCGCAAGGAATCACCTAAGCGTTACATAGTTGTGGTTGGTGGTGATTCCGCAAGGAATCAGCACTACAACAATTGTAAACGTATCTGTAGACGTTGTATGTGGGATACCGAGGTAGTTTGCGTACGCCTGAAGAAGCGCGATGCATTATCTACCGAGGTCCTGGTACGCCTTGACTTGCTCCCAGTCGATCAGTGCCTCTTGAAAGTATTTTTCATTTCGTACGCCAACTGTATTTCTACTTTCCAGGCAGTGGGTTTTCGAAAAAGTTTCCTTGACATTAAATTTGTAGTTGGCAGCCGCAGGACCAACTCGCTGTTATTTTTTGCATCGTTTCAGCTTTAGCGGTTCAGTATAGTGAACGGCGAAACAGCCGTAGTCACTGCAGTTAACTCTCCGTTGTGGTTATATAAAAGCCGCCATCTTTTATTATCACTTCACGTGCCTGCTGCCCGGGCGCCGACATCATTCCACGCTTCGACTTGGTCGTGCGATCCACCTGATGAAGACCGACGTTTGTTTCGGATGGGTGTTGCCTTGACCATGGCGAGTCGGTCGTCTATCCGCCTAAGAGACTCCAGCAATGGCTTTGGCATGAAAAAAGGTGCAACGCTTATATGTCGCACAATCGCCTCGTCATCAAGACCAGTTGCGACGTACTCAAAACTTTTATATTCAGGAAGATAACAACGACGGGCGAAGCTAACAATTTCATGAACGTACAATTCGATGTTTTCAAAATTTCATTTTTTCAAGCCACCATGTCGTGATAGTGGCGCTGGCAGCTTTTCACATCTGGAAGAAATCTTTTTAATTCGTCTTTCCACTGTTGCCGTAATCGCTATACGCTCGATAGTCCATCGTGCAATGTCTTTGCCATTCCCTCCACTTTGGTGATGGCAAAGCACGACGTCTCTATATCACTCCACGCGTAGATTGTGGAAAGCTCGTCAACTTTTCTAATGTATTGCTCTACTGTTGGTGATGGAAATGCCACAAGATTAAAGACAGGTACGAGCTTTCCGCAGTTGGCAGGTGGTCGTGCTTCTTGAAGTGGCTGTTGGCTGGCACGAAGCAGGGTTGCCATGCTGCTCGTTACCCCCGCACGGCACTTTGGATAGTCGTTTGCAGCGGCGTAGCCAAGTCTTCATTTGTTTCACGGATTTCCGTTGTCTAATAGTTTTCCAATGTGTCAGCGACTATGCCGGTGTCGTCGATACCAAAACTAACAGCTACGAATTTCGCTTCGCCGTGTTGCTGAAATGATCGAGTGCTATCTGCGACAGCCACGTTCGTGATTTCTCTATTGCCTGTTATTTCCGAAGAACCTTGAAATGGCCCGGCGGACAGTCTCGAAAGCGCTCATGCTTTCGTAGATTGTGCCTTTCATCTCTACAACGAGCTGGTCCTATGTGACACTTGAACACGGTGCGACACCAATGTCTCACTGTGTTCAGGTCGCAAACGTGTTCATCTCATTTCTGTCTTGTTAGTCCTCGAGTAGCAGGTGTCGAGAGGTAGAAAGCATTTTACATTCAAATAGCTTTCAATGTTCGTATCGTTGTACGTTTTGTGGGAGCTTGTAGTCGTCCTTGTCGTTTATGATCGCTCGTGCTCAACAGGATTCTAACACCAGAGATTGTTCTAGAGCTAGTAATTGAGGTCTTCCTAAAGTTCGTCCGTGAGGTCATCCTAGAAGTCCTCTTTAACGTCGTCCTGCACGTCGTCCTTGACGTCACCCACTAACTCGTAACAAAAGAAGCAACAAAACATGACGAATGTTATAGCAATTCATAAAGAACCGTCAGTAGTGGTTTCTGTGGCCATTTATAATTTGTATTGTTCTAAACCGATTCACAAAATAGCCGACTGATAACTTCCGCATCGGCTAAACCTGCCAATCAGAAGTGGGTTGAGGTATTAACTTCGGTAAGCGGACTGAATGGATTTCAGTACACTGGGAACTTCTAGTAACTCTAGGAGATAGAACCCTCACACGACCAACATCGACTGTACGGCTTTCAAAAATAGTGTAAAATCTCCAGGTTGGCGAAGCGTGGGCGTGCCCACGCTTCGCCGACGTGTTTAACATTCATGTGTCCAACCTCAGCTCTCCTGGGACAAAGTTGATATGATCTGGGCTCCATGGTGGGAAATCGTGGGTGTTCCCGAGTTGGGCTGCCCATGCAAAAGCCCCATGATTCCCACCTCATATATCTGGGGGCGAAGTTTGGATAATGTGTATTACTAAATGGCGAAGCGTAGGCATTTCCTACTTGGGCTGCCTATGTAAAGTCACGGTGGGTACATCATCGACTTTGCAGGGGTACAGTCGGCAAAATTGTTGCCTCCATGGTGGCAAAACTTGGGAATGCCCAACTTTAGGTGCCCATATAAAACTCACATGGAACCCAGCTTTGCTCTTCGGGGACCACATGCAATGACGTTGGCTCCACGGCAGCTAAGCGTGTGCGTGACCGAAATGAGCAGCCCATGTAAAACCACCAAGGGTACAACCTCGGTTCTCGATTTTTCGAGTTTACCAAAAAGGACTCCATGACAGCAAAGCCTGGCATTTGCCCAAGTTGTTTTGCACATGTAAAACCCATGTACGTCCCACCTCCGCTGTGTGGTGCCCAGTTTTACGAAACTCGGTTTTCCATATAAAAAATGCGTTGCCATGACCGACTTGGGCTGCCAATGTAAAACACCCGTGGGTCACACCTGGTCTCTGCAGGGAAACAGTTAGCAATGATGTGGGCTCAATGGTAGGAAAGCGTGGTCATGCCAAACTTGCACTCTCTTTGCAACACCTAAAACGGCACTTTCCCTTAATATTGAGAATATTTACCGCGTGTTCTGTTCAATACACATAGTATTGAATTTGATGGTGAATTAAAATCAAGTTTTTCTCAGTATGTTGAATCGAAACTAATATCTTGTTTATGTAAAAAGCTGAAGCTGTCCATGTATCTCATTACCTGTCCACCATGATTGTATGTGCAAATATTCAGTTTTCTTTTGTTACATTCGTACATTTAAAATGCCCAATTTTTATGAGGTTGCTCAACACGTTTTACTGATCTATCAATACGGTAACATTTTCAGTATGCGCATCTGTAAAGTTCGGCATGCTCCATGTGGTAACCTTTGGATTATGAAGTGAGTCAAACCGAATCGAGGTTCCTGGGGCGACTTCATATTGGCTACACACATACGCCCACTCTGGTACCCACGATGGGGTCCCCTGCGGGCTCCTGACCTAGGCGCCCTGGGAACCTCACAAGGGATGTCCCTGTAGGTTGTCCAAGTGGACCCACTTTGGGTCGTGCAATGAGAGTTCATGTGGGGCTGCCCAAGTAGTCTTTTTGTGGGTCCCCTGAGTCAGCCCAAGGGGGCTGCCCAAGCGGGCTTCACTTCGTCCCGACTTGCAAAACCGACGTGTTACCCACGTGGGCTACCCACTCGAGACTTCCGTAGGCTTCATCTTTGGAGCTCACCTTGCGATACTTGGGGTACTATCGTGTGGTGGCCTCGACTTGACGGCGTGATCATGCGTCTAATGAACCTTTGTCATGCCAGTGCACAAGCAAGGTCAATGCCGCTTCCGAAGATTCCTGTTAAAATGTC
Organism: Ixodes ricinus; assembly: GCA_037355805.1. Taxonomy (NCBI): domain Eukaryota; kingdom Metazoa; phylum Arthropoda; class Arachnida; order Ixodida; family Ixodidae; genus Ixodes; species Ixodes ricinus. Next base: position 6,216 of record JAZHYW010051655.1, read on the forward strand.
TTTCGCGAAATTGCGTAAACATCGACGATAATGCTGGGAACGTATGTACTCGCGCTGCACCTTCTTGCTTTTAGTATAAAAAAGACTCGGAGAAAACAACCGAAAATATGGTTCCTGTGGAAAGCTCGTGTGAAGTGACGTTTGTTTCAGATTTTCTGGTTTGGAACAATTAGAGCTGAAGACGCCAGATGCACAGCGCATAGACCTAAAGACCTTCCATCCTGAGAAAAAGTGGCTCCCTTCATTTTTGTGGAAACGCTCGAGACACGTACCGCATGACACTTCTGGGAAGAACATGGCGTCTGAATTCTAGGTCAATGCTGCGCTGTGCCGCCATGATCCTCCTAACGGCTGCACGTTGCACGGGCCTCGTGCATCGACGCACCTTGCGCCACTTTTGTAACATGAAGGTGCTTTACGTATACCTACGTCCCCGGAATTGCTTTTTTTATGCTTGACTAATTTGGCAAAAAGTCTAAGTGCCTTCGACTCAAGAGAACTGGTCACGTGTTCATTTGGTTCTGGCTGGTCGAGTAAACGGTACTATTATCTTGATCGCGGTGGATTCACACTCGAAGTTAATCCAGGCAATCGCTAGGCAACATGCCATGACGTAGTCAACCGTCACAACATTACGAGAGATTATCAGCCAATGTGGCACGCCCAGAACAAGTGTAACAATAGCACACCGCTTAGTTTCGAAGCGTTTGCGACATTCCTGGCAAAGAATAACGTGACGCTCCTGCGCACAACGCCGTTCTATCAACTATCGAACGGCCTTGCAGAGAGAGCCGTACGCATCATCAAGAAGGGTATCCTGAAACTGCAGACGTGTAGTTTGTTTACTCGACTCTGAAAGGTACAATTCAATTGCCGTAAGAAGCCACACGACGACGCAAGATCTCAGTCCTAGTAAATTCTAAAATGTCGAATCCGCTCCTGCCCTGATATCTGCCTCGCGACTCTTGTGTCTTTTTGTATCTGTTTCAAGGAAGACAATAAAACAAAAGTTTGCCCTGGCGACTTTGTGTGGGCACACAACTTCGGGGAGGGGCCAGGTGACATTAGGGAACAATTAAAAAAGCAGCTGGTCCTCCTATGGTTATGGTAAAGACGTCAGAAGGCAAGCTGGAGCGGTGCATGAAACTTATTCGTCCACGAAAAAGCACGGCACCTTTGGCTCCTAAAACTTGAGCCACAAGAAAACTTGAACGGCCCCAGCAAGACACTGTGTCATCAACAAAGTCTGACGTAGTGGAAGACGCGGCCGTCCTGAATCTTCGGCGGTCGACAAGACACCAAGGAACCTGTTGACCGATATTCAACTTAATGAGGAACAGATGGTTCATCTCGGACAGCCTCGCTATTCTCGTGTGTTGGCTGCGAACACTCTGACGTTCACGAAAGAGTGGAGTCTCAGTGCGTGCGCACGCAAGCGGAATCAATCTTGAACGTCTTTGAGCGATCTGCCGACGGCTCGTTGGTGTATTGATGCCATCTCGTAAATAGTAGTACATAATAATAATTGGCCTCAGTAACTGTCTTAACATGTTAAAATCCCTTCACGCTTTAAGGATGAACCGTGAGTTCGCTTTTCTGTAGAACAAGGGACAAACAAATCACGTTAAATATATAATTATCGCAGCGATTGAGAACGCTCATATTACAAATAGACCAATGCATGACATGTTTAGATCATCCATGTGCATGAAGTTTCACCACGCGGTGTCAGGAAAGTGTTTCCGACTGATGTGTTCTGCTTCCTATGAAGCCAATGCATAGAACATGTACCAGAAGCGGCAAACCAAACGACGCCACAAACGCCGGAGTGGCATGCTGTCGGATTTCGCAGGACTGGCAATATTTCGTAGAATTTTTGAATAATGAAACATGAGCAGGCGCGTGTGTCGCTGTCGTAATGGCGTCCACTCTTATGGTCGCCGAAAATTTCGTGGACTGTCCATTTGGAGAGTGACCTGCAACAGAATACACGTCTGCCGTTTCCGCCACCGCTGCTCTGACGCGCCCCAGATAGTGGCCGATAACGGCATCCCAGGTAACACTAAGTTGTGGGAAAAAATGTGTCATTTCTTTGAGAGATTAGGGCCTTGAAAGGGCCGAAACATCCAAAGTAGAGGCAAACCTGACCTTCCTTGGCAAATGTCCGGGTATTTTTGCCCTTATTAGCCAAACAAGAGCAATTTTTAGGCTTCACTCCCTGGTAGTCCGGCTGTCATCTGGCGTTTTTGGGCCTAAATCGCAAAACAAACGCCAGAGTTAGGCTTACTGCCCCGTAGTTCGTCTGATATTTGGCATTTTTGGGCCAAAATAGCAAAACAAATGCCAGAGGTAGGCTTCACCTTTTATAGATCGGCTGTCATCTGGAACCTTCGGGCCAAAATCGCCACAGATGCGCCAGAGTTAGGTTTACGGCCTTGAATTCCGGCTGACATCTGGCATCTCTGGGCCAAAGTCGCCAAACAAGTGCCAAAGTTAGGCTTCGCTTCATGATAGTTCGGCTGTCATCTGGCAGCTATGAACCAAAGCCGCCAAACAAGTGCCAGAACTAGACTTACTGCCGTGCAGTTCGGCTGATGAGGCATTGATTGTACGCGTGTGGTCTGCAGCTTATTTAAATAGAAATTACGTTTATTCTGCTCACATCTTTTGATTTCATTTCCGGTCTTTCTTGAGTTCTCCATGCCAAGGGTGTGCTGAATATTCTGCCGCTGCTGGATCAGGCTTTGCAAACGCATATTTCGCCGAAGTGTTGCGTTCGCGCGTAGGTACGCACGAGAATATCGGGACGCGCAGGAGAATGGTTCAACGCTGCAGAACCTGCTGCCGTCGAGCAAGTGCTGCGCCAGACTTATGTGCGCACGTCTCCTCAACAGATATAATTATTAGGCGGCCCATGGCAAAAGCAAGCGTAGCTCTGTGCGTGTCTTACATTCCGATTGAGCACTGTCAAATCCTAGTAATGACAAAAAGCTTGAGCGACAGTGCCTCAGTAGAGTGTGTGAAATAAGATAGAATGCGGGCGGGACAATTTCTAGAGCGCCGCTCTTACGCGCCCGTTTCCGGCTTGAGCGGCGTCGGCGTCGACACCGCTGTCCGCGTTACCGCGCGGCGCATTATGGGTAATTTTTCCCGCCAAATTTAGCGCAAATTTATCCCGCTAAATCTTTAGGTGAAACTTTCCGCTAAATGGAGCGGGGTAATATTTTCGCTAAATTTAGCGGGGAAATTTACCCATAAGGCAACGCGCGGTTATGCCGAAGGCGACGGCAACAGCAATGGCGACTGCGACACCGACGCCGACCCCGACGGCGTCGCTGTCGCCGTTTTCCCGCTAAATTTAGCGGAAGTATTTTTCCCGCAAAATTTAGCTGAAAGCTTTCCCAGCTAACTTTAGTAGAAACAAATTCCCAGCTAAATCTAGGGGAAAAAATTCCCCGCTAAAGTTGCAAAAATACTCCAAAAGCCGGGAGACGTCACAAATAAAATAAGAACACCGACCTGACAGAACAGAAAAAAAATCATTTCATTACACTTTTCGCCTCCCGTGCGGGAGGAATCTTCAGTAGTTACAATGCAAATGCAAGGTTCAACCTTGCATTTTCCCGCTAAATTTAGCAGAAAAACTCTCCGCCAAATTTAGAGCAACATTTTCCAATAACTGGGAGGAGGCGAAGTGGAAAGGAGGAGGGGCATAACCTCTTTTCAATCCCTTCCGCTCTACCGCCTCAAGAGCTGCGCTCTAATTCGGCTTTACAGGGGATTGTAAACGTCTTATATTTTTTTTAAATTAATTTGAAGCATTTCATAGCATCAACCAGAAGCTCATTTCTCTCACAGCCTTACACCCCCCCCCTCCTCCCCTTTTTAACCAAAGGCGACATTTCAAGACTCGGGCACGTGTAATGGAATGTCTTTACTTTCAGACAAAAACGCTGAGGAGCTCAGCTGCATTGTTCGTGCCCCTCCGACCTGCCCTTTTGCTAAGCCTCCCCACCTGCTTTTGTGTCTTCGTGTGGCTGTCAGCGAGCGCGACGGCCGCATTAAGCAAACCAGAAGGGTGGAGAAAAACGCGTGATCACACTCCGTAGGACGCGTAGTACACAAACGCTTGGAAGAAAATTTCTCACGTGACTCTCTCTGTCGCGCTGATGGGATCTCCGGGGCTGTTTTTAGCGCCGTGTGCCGAGTTATAAAAATAGGCGGGCCACATAGGTCCGGTTTCCAGAATGCGCTGTTCAGTGTTCTGATTTCGCGCGTTGCGGACGCGGCCGTGGTTTTTGGTTGTAAACGGGGGGAATACGCCCATGGCAATTTTTCGGTAATTGCATTTTTTTTTCGCCGGAGCTCGTGAAAATGTTGCTTTGTGTTTGTTGAATGCGCTTCGATAAAAACTGCCCCTCGCCTACGACGAGACGTCAGTTGAATGTGCGCCAACTCCTTTCTCGACTGTGTTTTTGGGCTGCACGATTCGGATTATGCATCTATCAAGGATTGCATGATATCGCTTTTATTAGTAAGTACACTGCAAGCATGCTTCTAATAGAAGATATGGTTTCCTATCAATATTCGCGGTTCTTTGCGTTTTAATTTTTGAGTTTTGCTTTGTATGAAATCAGTGTTAATGATACTTTATAAATTGCTTTTCATTTTACATAGAAGTATGACCTTTATAAATACGCCGAGGATAAGCTGTGTGTAAAGATAGTGATTGAGTAAACTTCTGGTAGCGTTCTAAACAATTTCGTTTGTCCGTGTATATTATTAATACGCGATAAATAATATGCAACGTCCTATACAACACTGACTTGGACGACGTTCTTCCAATACAGAGCACACACGTCGTTGAGTATTTGCACGATATTGCGCGAAAACTAGACCGGGGCAAAACGACTGTACGGCAATACCTACCGGATATGATACGGTGGTGCAAAACTGAACATTTGAGCAATAATGGAACCGACTTTCAGCCGGTACTGCCACTACACTGCCAAGTATCGCCGTGCTGCTTGGGAACGCAAATAATGAGACCTGACCATTGTGCATCCAACACTTATTTAATTAAAATTGTTCTCCTGGAGCGCGTGAAAGAGCGCTTCTGTGGCGCACAAGAGAAATTCCAGACCTTGACAGGTCTCTGGGTTTTCTTTGGCACTTTTAGCACTTCTTTGGCACTCCAGTGGCTAGCCAGAGAAGAGCCAAACTTTGGCATGCCCAGAATTCCAAATTTAGGATTTACTTCGGCAGTTATGGCTCAAGTCTGGCACTTACTTTGGCACAACTGTGGCAGACCAGAGAAAAGTGAAACTTAGGCATGTCCGAAATACCCAAATTAGGCGTTGCTCTGGCAGTTATGGATCAATGGCGCAACTTCGGCGCCTCTGTGGCAGACTAGAGAAGAGCCAACCTTTGGAATGCCCTAGTATCGCCCAAATTGGGCTATTGTTAGGCAACGAACTTCGGCACAGCCGAACACAATGGTGCAAAACATAACTGGGCCAAATTTGGGCACTTATGTTTGACAGACCTTAACCGAAGTTTTGCATTTCTCTGGTATGTTATCTGGGATGGCACTCTTATAACGTGATTAGGAGAAAATCAAAGGTCCACACCATTGGAAAGTGTGTGAACACACCAGTCAGTGGCCGTTCGTGAAACATAGTCCCACTAGCGCATTCTTCCGCAGAATGCACTTTCAGATCTTAACAGATTATGCACATCGTCACTCACATGGGTCGTTCTATTACTCTCTGTAATTCGTTGTCGCGTGTTCTGCAGGAAAGCATACTCAGAATGCACTGTAAAAGACATAATTTTCGCGGGCTCAAGTTTTCGCGAATCGGGCCAAAGCTGAAAATTTGAAATTACTCGCGGGTTCTAATTTTCGCGACTCGAGCGTAGCTTCCTTTGCGTTCGCCTATTCCCCGAATTGTTCGCGCGACGTATTTTTCGCGAATTGTAGGTGATTCGCGAAATTCGCGAAAATTAGGTCTTCGCGAAAATTTAGTCGTTTACCGTATAATAGTCTGTCAATTTCTGGAGGAGTAAGTTACATTTATTCTCCTCGACATTTTCAGGCGTTTCACACTAACAGTTGCCATGCTAAACCGTGTGAGCCTACAAATTATTCTTACCTGTTATCTGAAAACAAGAAGCCACATATTTAGGATTCCAAATTTTCGTGGTTAGATAATGTTAGTGCTTTTTTACGTAAAATATTGAAAGATTTTATACCTTCCTCTTGCGTCAGAGCAGGGTCGACAAGACGAAATTCATTCCCAAATTCGGGGGCTGCAGTAAGCAAAAAATCTTGGATACAAAAACTTTCATGATGCTAACCTACATGAGCTCATATAACTCTCCGTTACTTTGAAATCAATTCTAACTGGAAGGCGAACATATCATCTAAAAACAAACTTTTGCACATGTGACGCAAGTTAGGATTTGCCTTTCCAGAGCTCAAATTCACAGCACATCGGTAAATAATATTACCAACAATCGAATAGCAAGGGCTGTGAGGGAACCGTTTACGTAACAAACCGCGAATGCCGAACGCATAAAAACTGAAGCTGTGCTATTTATTTTCTATCTCTCTGTATCCACAGTTTCTCCCCCCCTGCTGAAGCTGAAATCTGATGCCAACCATCCGCCCATGTATAACAGGTTAACGATGACTCGATTTCATTTTGTTTATATATTAATGCATTGTGTTTACATTATTGATGTTTAGAATTATGTTAAATGTGTGCATGCGTTGTTAAACATATGGTGTAAGGCTCCAAAAACAACGGACACATGGGAGAAAAACGACATACAGGCGCCACTCACAACTATATTTCAAAAGTGCAGCAAGAAAGAAATATATGCATCGTCATCTTCACCACGTCCACGCATGCGCTTGGCCATGTGATATACGCTTCACCTACCATTGACAAAAACGAATCAGATAATCAAATCTCTGCATTATAGAGTGCAATAAAAATGTCAATACGGATTGTGTACCCCTTTATCTTATCAAATACACTTTTTGGCACTTGCCTTTGCCCAGAATTATTGTTTTAGAAAGACGTGGCTAACACCCACATGTGCTGGAGTGTTCAGACATATGGGCCCCATCATTCCTCTTTAAATTTTGCGCGTGCTCCCTTAGTCGATCGTTCGCACGTCTGCCCGTCTGTCCTACGTGCGACTTACCACATGAAAGCGGGATTTCACAAACCCAACCGCGACACTATCAACATATGGCCTGGAATGTTCTATGGTGCAGCCTCGCCTCTTACCGCTTCCACAGGTAATACGAGAGCAGAGTTGGCCGAGTTTGTTCGGTGCTGAAAACACTAGCAACACTAAAAAGAGGTTCGCCGCCTTCTCGAGGTTGTGCGACATTCTGTGCACATACATTACCACCTCAGGTCTCATTTCGCACCGCACCGCTTTCGTTTTTGCCGTCTTGGTATGGCCTTTTAGTTTTTGAAGAATGCCTTCTGCCACATTCGTCAACAACTTTTCAGGGTAGCCCGCTGACAATAGTCTGGTCACCTGGTTCTGAAAGCTTGTCTGCATCCGGTGTGCGCACCACCTTCTAAGAGCCGACTGTAGGCATAACATAGCGATACTTCTTTTTATCACCTTTGAGTGCGCAGAATTATACAGCAAGATTTTCTTTTGGTACCGCGAGTTTTAATCTAAAAGTTTTAATCTGAAACATTAAAACTTAAATATAAATACTGTAAACTACCCTGCCTAGGCAGTTCATGGCTGAAAGTTAATACTTTACCATAGTGTCTAGGACCCTTTCACTGCCACTCCCGAGATAACTCGGGACACCACCCACGCACACCCCCTGCTACTCCCGAGTATACTCGTGTTGCCTTTTTAACTCACTCCCTGCCACTCCCGAGATAACTCGTGCGAAAAAAAATAATGCAGGCCTGTTGCGCCATCTATGAAGAGGTCACCTAAACACATGTAACGTGTAGGTTAAATTTTAAACAACAGATGGAGTGCATGTTTCTATATCCGCGTTGCTTCGTCGTTGTCTCAGCAGCGCGGCACAGCGCCGGCATGGCGAGTAAGCGTGCTTTATTTGTAATCAGTGTGACTTTTTATTTAGATAAAATAATCGTGAATAAATATATTTACATGTCCTGCAGAGCACCGCAGTGCATTACGAGCATGAACTTTTTACTAAAACAACCTGCGAAAAAAAAACCGGCAGGGGGTGAGGAGCAGTCGGAAAAAACCCGGCAGTGAAAGGGCTCGATGCCTCCAAAACCGACTTTATTTCATCAAGGTACGTGAAGGACGAACGTTCATTAAAAAAAAAAGAAACAGACTGATCTACGTATCTAAACACTTTAAAATTGTTAAAATCACTGAGAGTTTTTAATTTGTTTAAATACATAGATATATTTTATTGTTTTAATGGACATTCGTCCTTGACGTAAATGGATGACATGAAGTCAGTTTTGTAGGCCTTTAGACACCTTGGGAAAGAATTAACTTTCACCCCTGAACTGCCTAAGGAGGGTAGTGTAGTGTACCGACCCAGGCCTAAGAGACGAGAAGTCGAACGGCTCTTTTATTATACGAACAGTTATTTACATAGGCAAGTAAATATATATACTATCGACACACACAATCAAGGTTGACGTACGTAATACAGAAACCGGAACTACGACGCAACATATTCCCCTCCTTAAAAAGAATAGTAGGTAGGTTAATAAATAGCAGGTATGTTAGTGTTGTAAGTTGGCTATGTACAACATGAAAACAACTGAAATGAAAAACAATAAATATTTTACATATTTCGGAACACATTTTAAGACAACCGTTTCGTATGTGGAAACATTAATTTTCGAAAGTTCTTAAACGTGATCGGCGTAGCGGTCTGGAACCCGCCTCTCTCTTGGTTGCTGAACACATCGAGCAGGAACCTCCTGCTCCACGGCTGCCGGGCAGTCCGAACCACCCATGGCGGAGGCTCTAAATCGAAGTCTGGGCGGATGGCATCCGGATCCTCCCGAGAAGGACGCTCGGCGTCAGGCGCCAGTTGGACGGAAGCTGGGTCCTCAGGAGGTGTGGGGGGGGGGGGGGGGGGGTTCTCGGTGTCAGAGACCGAGTACTTGACGGGAGCAGGCGTAGAAGCAGTCGAAGCTGGGAGGAGTTCAGGCGCCCAATGGCCAACTGAGGAGCCATAGCTCCTCCTGACGGGTCCCAGGTTCCACCTTGTGGTAGAGTGCTTGAGCCCACAGGAACCTTGAACAGCTTCAAAGCGTTTCACGTTCATCTGTCATTTAGGCAGAAGGAAAATGGTTCTCGCTGCCCCACCACTTTCCGGGGACGGCTGAAGGAGAGATTCCTTTTCCAGGCAACGGAAGGTTTCTTTACTTGAACGAAGTCGCCAACTAAGACTTTTTTCTTTCAGGCAGCACGGCGATGGTCTGTATAGCTTCGGCTACTGTCTTGCTTGCGCTTCACGCGCTGGCGCAGACGACGGAGTTACCCAGCCGGATCCTTGAAGAAGGATGTTGACGGGTGCCCAACGACGTCCAGGCGTGTTCTGGGTAACCTTCCTTGGAGCGCCAGAGCCGGGGAAACTCCCGTCGTAGCGCGCGGCGTGCAGCGGTGGATGCTTAGGTAATCGAGCACCGCTGGCCGAAGCGGTCGATGCTCCAGCATAGCAACTTGGACAAAGTTCTTGAAAACGCGGTTGAAACGTACTACGAGCCCCTTCACTTGAGGGTATTAGACTGAGGAATGGGCAAGGCGAATGGCGCGGTCCTTTAAGAACTGGATGAATTCTTGCGACAGAAACTGGAGCCCAGTGTAGCAAACCACTTCGTCCGGGTATCCCTCGCGAGCGATGACAGAATGCAGGACACTTGTAACCGTGATTGTGGAAACTTCTCTGCAGAACTGCACTTCAGGCCACATGAAGAAATAGTCGACTAAAGTGATGGCGTTCTTGCAGTCCTGTGGGGCCCTTTCCATTTCGGGCGACGATGTCGATGGCGATTTTCTGCCATGGACGCTCTGGCAGAGGAACCGGTTGCGACGGAGTAGCTGCAGTCTTGGTCGTCTTGTCTGCAGACTGGAAGATGCTGCAGTTGTGGATGGCTGCTTCTACTTGCATGTTCATCCCTGGCCACCAAAAGCGTTCCCTGAGACGTGCCTTGGTCCAAACTATCCCAGAGTGGGCCTCGTGTGCTGGGCCGTTGACCTGCGGAGTGAGGGCCCGAGGAACAACGAGTCGTTCCCCACGCAGAAGCGAATTGTTGACAACGGACAGTTCTTCGCGAACGGTGAAGAACGGCTTGAGTTCACCCGAGAGAGATTTCTGAAGAGCAGCGACTGGAAGGCGGGAGAGGGGGTCCGTCACTTGGTTCTCTGAGCCCTTGCGATACTCTACGGTGTAGTTGTAGCGAAGAAGTCGCTAAGACAACCTTGCGATGCGAAGGGGGCGTCTTCCAGAGGCTTGGGACGACTGAAGGACTACCAGGGCTTGGTGGCACGCACGCAGTGTAAAAGGACGACCCCAGAGGTAGGTGTGCCAATGCTCGCAATCCCAGACGCATGCGAGTGCTTCACGTTCCACCACAGCGTACGTACTTCCTCTCCGCTGGCCAAAGTGTTCTGGACGCAAAAGCAATTGTGCGCAGCCTGTGACCATCCTGCTGCTGTAGAACAGCGCCAAGTCCGATGTCGGAAGCATCCGTGGAGACGATCACGGGCAGAATCACGTCGAACATCTGAAGCACTTGCTGGAGGCCAACGCGAACTTGATCTTGCGAAAACTGGCGTCGACAGCGTCGCTCCAGATAAAGGGCTGATTCTTGCGAAGCAGTACTCGCATGGGCTCTAACACGTCAGCACGGAAGGGGACAAACTTGGCATAGTACTCGACCAGGCCGAGGAACGAGCGTAACTCAGCAGTGTCACTTGGGGCAGGTGCGTTCAGAATGGAATCCAATTTTTCTCGCAATGGCAAGATGCATTCTGCAGTTTCGACGCAGAACACACACTTGGCGTTGAGCTTGAGACCCGCAGTCTTGATGCGGCGAAGAACAGTAGTCAGGTTGGCAGGCAGGCGCTCTTGCTCACTTTTGCCGAACACTGTGATGTCGTCGATGTAGAAACGAACGCCGGGGCATCCTTGAAATATCCGTGACCGCATTTGTTGGAAAGCAGCTGGAGCCGATGCCAGGCCAAAGCATATACGCTTAGACCGAAAAGTTCATCGTACGTGACGAAAGCACTGAGGTCACGACTGTCTGGATGAAGTACCACCTGGTGGTAGGCCGACTCAAGATCCAGCTTCGAGAAGTGGGTTGCGCCGGCTAAACTGTTCAGCAGCTCTTCTGCATGTGGAAGAGGGAAACTGTCCTTAACGACGGCTTTGTTTGGCTTGCGAAGGTCAACGCAGAGTCGAATACCGCCATCCTTCTTTTTGACGACAACAATGGGAGACACCCACAAGGAGGTGTTGACGCGCTTTATTACATCCAAGCTTCCCAGGCGACAGAGCTCTGTAGACACTTGAGGGCAGAGGGACAGCGGAAGACGCCGGAGCTTCGATGCGACAGGTGGTACCGTGATTCTGACTTTGAGCTTGTGAATATAACCCTTGGCAAGTCCGAGTCCTGTAGCAAAGAGGGATCCGAACTCGCTGGAAATAGTCTTCGGAAGCCGAGGGGGTGCAGGAACAGTCTGCGTTGCGGAGGGCTCGTCGGTTTCGCCTTCAGCTGGCACCGACGTTGTCTCGAAGCAACGAAGAGTAGAGCCTTCGTTGTGAAGGTCAAAAGCCTTGATGGCGTCGATACCGAGGAGAGATGTGCCTTGCAACACAACGTCGAACAGGAGGCGCGCAGCACGTCTTTTGAACATAGCTTGGGCGGAAAAGCAACCGCGTACTGCGATAGGCTGCTTGGAACAGTCAAACAGTTTCACGTCTGGAGCAGAAGGCAGCGATGCTGCAGCGAAGTGTGTTTTGAAATGGCTCTCCGCCGAAATCGAGACCGACGAACCAGAGTCGAGAAGGAACGTTAACGGCTTATCAACAACATAAACGTCGATAAAAATGCCGGTGCGAGCACGACCAGTGACGGAAAGGACGCTCAAAACTTCGTCATCATCGGATGAGTGGTGGCAGTCAACTTCAGCCACGGCGAGCGCGAACGAGTGTTGTAGCTTGTTGCAGACGGAGCGAAAATGGCCACGCCTACCGCAGTGAAAGCAGCTCTGATCTTGCGCCGGGCAGCGCGATGACGAAGCACGATAGTGACGGGAACCGCAGGGGAAGCAGAACACCAGAGAATTAGGCGATCCGCGGGAGTGCTTAGGGTTGACAGAGCGACGGTGGTCATGAGACAGTTGACCTTGGCCGGCGGTCCGGGAGGCGCGTGAAACAGCTGAGTCACGGGGCTGCGGTGGGCGGTTGCTCGCTGTCGAAGATGGCTGCCGACGGAAAGACGAGCGAGGACGCGTTGGGATAGGCCGACGTTGATAATCGTTTGAAGTTTCTCGCTGAACTTGGCAAGGAGTGAACTCTCAAACTTCCTGAGCCGCTTGTTCGAGCTTCTGTTCTAACAGCACGGCACACGAAAATGAGACTGCCAAACCTTCGAGAAGAAGGCGCTCTCGAAGGTGCTGGGAAACCATGTCTTTTAAAAACTAACCGCGGAGAAAGTCCCCGAGCGTGGCAAATGAGCAACGAGTTGCGAGTTCTCGTAGTACGGCAACGTACTCGAGGACAGGCTCGCCTGGTTGCTGGACTTGGCGACGGAACCTGCTGCGTTCGACGACGACATTGCTCGCGGATTCCAAGTGCTGTGATAAAACAGCGACGGCTTAGTCGTACGCAGACAGTGCGGAAGACGTTTTCCCACTGTCTTCGGTAGTTTTCGCGGCGGCGGCGGCGGGCGGAACGGTCGCGGAAGCGTCTGAAGAAGGCGGCAACGAAAAGAAAATCCGCTGACCTTTAGGTCCGATGCTGTGCAGGAGCAGGGCCTTGCGACGCTCGGGTGTGAAGTCGGACGCTCCAGAAGCCAGGAGAAAGGTCTCGAACATCCGTAACCATTGCGGCCACGCAACGGCTGGACGGCGCGGCGCCGGGAGGAACGGCGGCGGCGGAGCGAGCCCGGAAAAACACATGCCGCGAAGCTACCAGCGAAGTAACGCCGCACGGGAAACTACTAATCCTCGTCGCCAATGTAGTGTAACGACCGAGGCCGAAGTGAAGAGGCCGAATTGACGAAAATTCGAACAACACTTTTATTATACGAACACATGTTTTTATACGCAAGTAAGTATATATACTAGCGACACACACAATCAAGGCTGACGGACGTAATACAAAAACCGAAACTACGACACAACAGGTAGTTTACAGTGTTTTTTTATATTTAAGTTTTGAGATTTCATAAAGACACAGGTGTTGGATGTACGCCCCGCGGTTCGAAAAAGAACTCTTGCCGTATGATTCTGCGTACATTAATGTTATAAAAAGAGGTAACGCTATGTTATGTCCATAGTCGGCTCTTAGGAGGTCGTGCTCACACCGGTTGCAGACGAGCTTCAAGAACCAGTTGACTAGACTATTGTCAGCGGGCTACCTTGAAAAAGGTCGTGACTAATGTGGTAGAATTAAGGCATTCTTCAAAATATAAAATTTCATACCACGACGGCAAGCGGAAAACGGCGCGGTGCAAAATGATACCTAAGGCAGTAATGTATGTTCACAGAATGTCGCACAAACTCAAGAAGGCGGCGAACCGCTTTGGAGTGGCGCTCCTGTTCTCAGCACCAAACAAACTCGGCCAACTCTGCTTTCGTATTAACGGTGCGGCGGTTAGAGGCGAGACTGCACCACATAACATGCCAGGACATATGCTGAATGTACCACGGGGTGGTTTATGAAATCCCCTTTAGGTGTGGTAAGTCCTACGCACGACAGACGGGCCATTGTGCGATCGATCGAATAAAGGAGCACAGGCAAAATTTAAAGAGGAATGATGGGGCCCATCGGCCTGAACACTGCAGAAAATATGGGTGTGAGCCACGTCTTTCTAAGAAAGCGATTCTGGGCAAAGGCGAGTGCCGAAAACCGCGCGAGCTCTTGGAAGTGTATTTTATTAGAAAAGGGGTACACAGTGCGTGACACATCTACGGCACTCTATAATGACGAGATTAGATTATTTGATAAGTTTTTGTTCATGGGACATGAAGCGTATATCACATGGCCAAGCGCATGCGTGAACGTAATGAAGATGGCGACGCATGGATTCCTTTTCTTCTCCACTTTTGAAATATAGTTGTGAGTGGCGTCTGTATGTCTTTCTTCTCTCTTGTGTCCGTTGTTTTTTGCGCCTTACACCTTAATCACCAACGTTCACCAGCTAACCCAACTACAAGTTCTTCTACCATACGTTATTAGGACATGTCGAACGAAATGTATTGGCAGTGCTTTTTTACGGAAAATAATGAAAGGTATCCTACCTTCTCCTTCACCCGGAGGAGGAGCGACAAGGCGAACGGCATACCAAACTTTGGGTGCTGCAGTAAGCAAGAAATCGGGGATACCCTTCAGGAGCCTATCATACAAGGGTTCAAATATTTTTCCATTTATTTCTTTCATCGAATCTGAACTGGAATGCACGCATAGCAAATGTCTCTTACAAAGCCTCTAAAAAGCGAAATGTTTTAGTACATTTAGACGGAAGTTAGAATCCCAATGTTAAAAGATCAAAATAGCAACAATAGAGCCACTAATATTAGCAACGATTAAATGTACAGGCCGCGTTTGGAAACCATTCACTCAATAAAGCAAAAAATAACGCATAAAGGTAAAACTATGCTATTTATTTTCAATCGCTATGAATCCACAGTTTCTGTCCTCCTGCTGAAGGCAGATCTGAACTCGCTCTTCATGCATACAATACGGTGGTGTTGACGGGATTGAATTTTTTTGATTGCGGCTGTATCACTGATTTATTGATGTTCAGAAATATGCTACAAGTATGCAAACTTATTTTAGGCATATAGAATAAACATATTTGATTTATTGTGCCTTTCTGCTTTAAGGTGAACTCAAAAGTATTTGTTAAATGTGTCGTTCAATAGCATTGCCTAACCACGTAGGATGTAAACAGTGAAAATGACTGTTCTTCTATTTATGACAGTTTTAGTACCTAAGGTTGAGTGCACGTTTAGAATGTCTACTAATCTGCTCTAGCCTCATGTCTAGAAGTGGGTTAAAGATAAAATCAGTATAAAAATATATAATTAAGAAATGGTCTAGTTTTTGCGGTGCTCAAGTTCATAGTACGGCGAAATGTGATAGCATGGCTTCTATTCAATGAAGGCAATATAAAGCTGAATACATTGCGACGAACTATTTTTTGAGTAATAATATATATAGTTGGGCTATGTATTAGTTCGACATTATGAGGATTGTTGCATCGCGAAGTTATACGGAGCAAATTCGAAAACTATCAGTTTACAGAAGACTGTATGGTATACAGAAAGGAACACTACGTAGATGTGATAACGCAGACAAACCACATTTACTTTGTTCACCTCCTCCTCTATACCACAGGCTTCAAAGACCAAGGCTTCCCTGAAACTTCTTAGAGTTAAATATTGCATAAATATTATCATAGCGGATGAATGTAGAAACCGTTTCTTTCTTCAGAAAACGAATAAACTCCGGATCTTTGGAAGAAGAATATGTACCTGAGAAATTGAGGAAATAGCTGCGATAATAAATATTCGCGAAAACTATCACCGGAAACGTTTTTGTCAATTCGTATTTATCCGAAAAACTAAACATGTCAAGGTCAGAACAAGAAATAATGAAAAAACAAAACGAAAAACGTTATAAATTGTAAAAAAAACTGTAAAATTACAGGGTGAATAGCCCAGAAAAAAAATTCACTTTGGTTTTCTTTAAAGCGCGATGCAACAAATATAAAAGGTTTGCCATAAAGCTCGCCAAGGTTTCTCCAGGACAACCGGTCATGGTACCGAAATTTTATTCATTCTTCGTTCAAATAAATAAAAGCAGGGAAGACTGTAAAATATACTCCTAAATTCAATAAATTGGGAATCTAAAAAACTACGATAAAACCCGATTGTTTTAGCAGAAACAAAAAACCTCCAAAAACCGTTTTTTGAAATTTACGAGAAATAAACTTTGAAAACACGGAATCATAGTAATAATCGATACCGAGTAACTAAAATTGGTGACAGATGAAAACCCCATATATCATCCACGTCAAGCATGCACTCGTTCACTTCCGCCGGGCTTTAGCTGTGCTTGCGACAAAGTGTCATCGAATGCAGTCAACACAGGCTGAGCTTCTCCTGGGCTTATATCATGCCATCGACTACGGTCACAAAAGGGTTAGAACGCCAGGAACGTGCTCCTGTGGTCCCGCTTACAGAGAGAGCTTCCCGCTTTCAACAACGCTTCGGTGTCTCGGGCAAATGCTTTGCCCAGCCAAAGCATGGCGGAAAGCATGGAACGCGTGTTAGAGATCGGCGTTTCTAAAGTCACGCCTGGTGTTCTTATTCTATTATTGACTACAGTTATTTCATGTAAATAATCATTTTGTCTGTGTGTTTTCTCAATTTCTCTTAGTGTGGTCGTTGGGAAACGTTAAAGACTATCAAACTAGGCACAAGTCGGAACGTGTGGTAAATATATTTTTGAACTCGTTAAAGGGACGGTGCAACCTGTCTTGTACTTCGTGTAAATGCCACCTAGAATGAATCCTTGACGTTCATAACCTATGAAACACACGTTAGTTTTCGTTCTCGTGCAATGGTAGTCGTAAAAAAAGCTAAAGAAGCCGTGGTTCTTCTACACTCGCAGCCAGAAAGAGTGGCCAAGTGACCAGGGGCCAAACATATGCTGCCAATGCTCATGATAACAAAGTCTAATGGGCGACAAAGCAGAGAAAACGCGCTACTTTCGTACATTGTTATGGCTCGGCTTTTGTGGTCATTGCACTTCTTGGACACGATTCATTACCTGAACGCCAATCGAGGGACTGTTTATACCGAGTACAAATATAGTGTTCACGCTATGCTCGGGTGCAACCTTTGAGCTGCAATAAAATATCATCACTGGGGACTATACCATACACACAGACTACGTAATTTAATTTGGCAAAAGAAAATTAAAAAAATCGCTCTTTTTAGTCTTGAATTTACAGAGCAACTAAGACTCCTCGGCTTATGGTGTTGCGTGCGAGTATACATGAGTCACACTAGTGTCCGTAAGCCCCTGCAAAATGAAAAAAAAAAACATTCCGACATACTCTTTTTGCATCGCCTTTTTGGCAAGCTTCCTGAAAGTGGAAATTAAAACTCAATGTTTGTTAAGTTTATCAGCGGGAACGTGTGGAAGTTATACGCATGGTTCTTCGTTTGGTGGTTTTCGTTTTATTTTCCCGTCGTTGACATATCTCTTGAACAGGAAATTTTTGTTTTGTTTAAACATCACTTTACCCCCCCCCACCCAAAAATAAAAAATAAACGCTTTCAGTTTATTTTTGTTTTTTTGGTTTCCTTAGATTGTTTTAGAATGCGAGCCTAAACGAAAAATGACACAAAAGAAATTCAAGGTTAACAAAGATGGCCCCAGCAGGAAAATGTGCGAACCCCATTGGAGATTTTAGGAGCTATGAACCTTAAGATAATTGACACAAAAGCTGAACAACCCTAAAGGAGGAAACAAGGAAGACAATGGGTACACAAACGTCGGTACAAGATAAACTGACCAACGTAAAAAAGTTATTCCCAAATATAAAAAAACAAAGAGCCCTACATATACTTATGCAGCATTTGTTTAAAAAAGTGTGTTACATTTAGAGTTCCAATTCTCATTGCACTTAAAATATTAAACTACGAATAATTAGAGCTAGACTTTTCTTACCAATAGATTTATCATCGGCCTTTGGAATATCTGGAAAAATAAATATTTGGCGTATTGTCAGAATAAAAAATATTTCCAAACTTGTTCTATTACAGGATGCCAAGAATATAAAAATATGCTTTGTGTTGAACATTTTCTTTTCTGTCGCGTACTTGCTACAGGGGTGATTTATTGAGTCATCCTATTTGTTAATTAGAAAATGTACTTGACTTCCAAATTAATTCTCGCGCATCGTGTCATAAAGAACCACTTAACTACCACTTGTCTAAATTGCAAAAAGAAAACAACAACATTTGTACCGCTCATCATTTAAAAAAAATTGCAGTACACATGAAACATTATGCGGTAATCATCATGATCAAGTAACACATGTAACATAAGAAATAAAGAAGTACGGAAAGACACCATGGTATTTCTATATCTGGGGAGTTGTGGAAATGTAGGCGATAGATTTGGCATCCGTTATTGGACGGCGCCACGCTCAAGCGATACAGAGGCCAGTGATCGCGCTCAGATTCTCCACCGGCTTATTCACCGTGTCTACATTAGGACCCATTCCTACCCTTGCAAGACAATATGGGTGCCTCCTCTAAAAAACAAAACAGAAAAGAACAATCGAAATATGGTGTGTAAATTCAAATTGGCGCAGTATCTACACAGTGAGAAGCTGAGGGAGATAAGGATGCGAGAGCCCTTCGGGACCTCCGCCCGCCGATCTCTGCGTTCGAATGTTTCATCAGTGGACCTAAAACTAACTGTATTTGTCTTCATTGCAATCTTCGAACGCGTTCGAATTGCGAGAACAGAACGACGGACGCTTGCGTTCCCTCATTCGAACTCACTCGACAAGTGCAGTGGATAAAACGGCTGCTTTTGTCTCTATTTCAATTGTCGAGCGTGTTCGAATGCGATGGTGAAACACCGGACATCGTGCGTTTCAAGTTCTAACACTTTCGACAAGTGCAGTTGACACAAGAGAACGCTATCTTTACTTCTACCCTCTAATCACAAGACCCGGAGCTCAGCGTTCTGACGTGCCCGCTCGCTCTCGTCTCCTCCACTTTCTCTTCATTTCTCGGTGCATAGACAGAGCTGACGCCGAGATACTGAGGAATCCTATATTTCGTTTCACTTTAAGTCCGTCCGACGCCGACGCAACGATACAATGAATTCAATCAAGCAGCGACACAATAGCTTCGTCAGGGCGCTCGCTGTCTTTTTGTATGCTCTAACTGGCTGAGTCAATCACGCACTAAGAAAAGCTCACATGCGTGATTTTTTTTTTGTTTGTGGTAACAAACGCAGAAATATGATGAGCGCCATGAGGATGTAACTTTTGGTGCTGCTGATTGACTCCATTGGATGGCGGCCTCTGCAGCTGTTGGACTTACAGTGAAACGGAATAAAGTGACAGAGCTACAAAAACAGCCACTTCTGGGGCCCTAAACTCGTCAGACACAAAGTTGTAGCCGAAAGTTCGCGAAGCGCGCCGATTTGACGCTGGCGACAAAAGCGCGAAGTCATCGTCGTGATAGTCCAATCATTGCGTTCTGTCAACTTCGGCCCCGACTTCGGGTTCGACGAGTTTAGAGGTCCAGTTAAGAGTAAGGTGCAAGCCATAGTTGCGTATCCTTCGGTTTACAAGTGCGGTTTGTTTTTCTTGAAGTTTCGCCTGTGAGGTTTCTGGAACCGTGCGACTTACAGACGTTTCTTTTTTCTCTATATGTCGAAATCTTAACTGCGCGTATTCGCCAATCGAGGTCATACTTATAGTTTGATAGATTCGCGAGAATATACAAAGTGGCTCCCGCTTCCGCCGATATTGTGATTGAAATACGCGTATCCGTGTTTATCAATGAATACTCGGCACGCCGAATCTACAAATATCTAAGCGCAATTTACTCACAATTGTAACTTACCGACAAACTTAATTCTTGTTGAAAATGACCATTTATAAGGTGTGCGTTTAGAGACCCCGAAATATCCTAAGTTATATTTAATTACACTCAAGAGCATTTTTATATTCTCTGTTCACATTAGAGCTAGAGTGCTATAAAAAAAAACAGGATAAGTGAGAAATTTGCTTTAGCCTCGCGGTCGCTGCCGCTCGTGTTTCTTTGTATTACGTTCACATGACTCGCCAGGTGTTGAAATTAAACGGAAAAGTATGTGCACGTGCTTTTTTCTTTTTCGCAAAAATACATTTAGGATTTGTTCGCTCTAATATTGGTAAGCCGTAATTTTTCCGGTGTTTACACGGGCAATCGGCGGATGTTTTCTGAGCTTTTTTTTTTTCATATATGGGCGAGCATACATTTTATTACTGAGTTCTTCGTTAAAGGGGAAGTGTTTTATATCAACATATTTCTAGCTGGACTAGGTGGGGTTCCAGAAATTGGTTCTTTTTGGTTTTAACCAATTTTGTGCCATACCACCGACAGATGTTTATAGGTGACATTTGGTTAAAAACGGAAAGTCCGCCGCCTTTACTTTTTTGGTAATCGAAAAGTAAAACCTTAATTAGAGATAGATGCGCTAAAAAGAGAACAAAGAAGTGCAAGAAGGACAAATTTATAGCTATAAACATGAACCCGGTATCGGCCCCGACACCTGAACGCCACGGATGTCGGCTAGCCCTCAGTGGCTGATTTGCACCGAGTTTGACCTGAGCCACATTGGACCGACTCTCACTGGCATGGCAAACAAAAACAACCGACACTAACAAGCTCTAAACATATACACAAGGCACGAAATCGTACCGTTCGCAGTCACTCGTGCTTACTTCAGGAGCACAGAGAGCCTGAATGCCTGCCAAATGTATCCTCGCTTGCGTGCTGCACGTGTCGGTTGTTTCTGATGGCCCCTCTTGCGAGACTTTGGATGTATTTATGTATGTTTTGTCTAGGCTGCTGAGATTCTGTGTGTACTTTGTTTCCCATTTTAATGGACTAACTGCGACAGCTATGGCAGCGCGATCGGCGTAGAATTGACTGCCTTGACGGGACCACTCGTTGGATGAACGCTCGTGCAGCCGCCGAGGATTCATCCAAAGCAACTCGCGCGCGTTTTAGGCACGCGAGGCTAATAATTGTGTATACTAAGTTAAGACGAAGTATAGGGGGTTCAAGTCACAAGGCTCGATCTAAAATGGACCGTAAAAATCGACGCCTGCACATAGCCATCTAAACTTTTCGTCAAAGGTGTATTTCACAGCTCCATTTTTTCTTGTAAAACTACAAAGCTTAGTTATCTTTTAGTAACAAATAGGGCCACGAAACTTGCCAGTGTCTATGGCGAGCGGCGACCGAAACGACCAAGTCCAGTAGCGGGGTGTGTTTGGCGTTCGTATTGATAGATGGCGTCGGGAGCAGCGTTCGAAGGTGCAGTGGTGCAGCCGACCAGCGAAAGACAGCAGACGACACGCAGACGAAATCCGGTGGCAGCAAAAGCGCCGCCGTTATGCAGACGCGTTTTTTTACTTTAAGCTTTGCTTGTATTGTTCGCATATATTTTTTAACCGAGGGTACATTTCAAAAAGATTATATTCATTTTAATAAACCACGGTGGTCGCGAGCCGTCGCGATAAGGCGCCATCTATCAATACGAACGCCAAACACACCCCTCTACTGGACCCCTGTTGTCTGCGTTGCTGCCCGTCGTAGACCCTGGCAAGTTTTTTGGACTTATTTTTTACAGAAAGAGAGCTACGCTTTGTAGTTTTACAAGAAAAGACCGACCTGTGAAATACACTTTTGACGAAAAGTTTAGATTGCTACGTACAGGCGTCGATTTTTACGGTCCATTTTAGATCGAGCCTGGTGACTTGAACCACCGTATATATACTCCGCTCACCCTTAAGGTGAAATTAAGAAACTGCGTCTTCAGCGCGAGGTTTCTGCCCTTGCTAACAAAAGTCTGATCGCGGAGGCGCGCACAAGCAAAGCGCTCCGGAAGTCACCGAGCTCGCACGGTAGGCGGAGCTTCTAGCCTTAGCTTGAGAGTGAACGGAGTATTGCGGTGGAGATCGAACAGTCACGCCTCTAGCGGTGCGCTTCAGCTGTGTGGACAAAAACAGTATGTTCTTGTTATTTTTATGTTCTCTTTTTTTATTCGAGATTTCAAACGTGACGATTTGAAGGCCGCTTCTCGTGCGGCTAGAGCGACTAGAGCACTGGTCCGAGCGAAGCGCTCGTGCCCATACCGTGCTAGGCGAGATTCAATTCCTTGGTTATGCTGTGCGAGTACATACTGGGCTGTGGGGACAACAAGCTCTATAAAGCGCCACCTAAATTTCGATTTTATGCCTATAATATATAACGACAGCACGAGCTCTCGAGAAAAGTACAAAAATACATCCGGTCAAAAAACTCCGCCGTTTCAGTGTAAGCGCCAAAAACTCGTGCCGGGAGGCATGCTTGCTCACGCTCAGAAGCAAAAAAAAAAAAAGACAAAAGCCTGCGGAACGAAATAGCCAGATATTGTCACAGGTGGTGATCAAGAGAACCAAAAATAAACAGAAAGGAGAAACGCTTAATGGGGCGAACATGTGCCCAAACAAAGGGTTAAAAGAACAGGTGTCGTAAGCGAGCGACGATGTCGGCGAAGAGGCAGAATCCCGCGCTAGCGTTTAACTAACTGCGGCTTGCCACGCGGAGCCCCTTTTGTTCACGCGTGGACTTCCGAAACAATCGGCGTAGAAGGTCCAGCGCGTAGAACATTCTAACCTCGAATTCAGCGACTCGGATCTCGAATTTACCGGAACATCACAATGCAGAGTCAACAAAAAAGTGTACCCGCGGTCAGGCATCGAAGCTTGGCTCTTTTGCGTGGACGACAAGCGCGATAACGTTAGGTCACGAGCGCGCTGCCTACTTGGTCAGCTGAGCGCGCGGAATTGCTCCCTTCATTAAAAAGCGCATCGTCCAGATGCAGCACAGAACGAAAACACAAACACAAAACAAAAACACAGCAGAATCGCGAGCCACACTTCACAGTTCACTCTTTGACGGCAGTCCTAAGTTCTATCGTTCGTAATACGGCTTGAGCCGGACGACGTGCACCACCTCAGGTCGTGGCTGGCGAAGAACTTCGTAGTTCAGATCGCCGAGGCGTCGGATGATCTTGAAGGAACCGAAACAACGTTTGAGAAGCTTCGTAGTGAGACCGCGATGCCTTATCTGTGTCCACACCTATACCCGATCTCCGGGTTGAAAGTGTACGTCCCAACGATGAAGGCTATGCCGGCGTGCGTCGACTTGCTGTTGCTCTTGTATCTTGATTCTTGCCAGTTGGCGAGCTTCCTCCACGCGTTGAGAAATCAGTTGAGCGTCGTCGTTGCCATCGTCGGCTAGAACGTAAGGCAGCCTAGCGTCGAGCATCGTGGTAACCGTACTTCCTGTAAACCAGGTGGAACGGCGTCATTTTCGTGGTTTCTTTAACCGCTGTGTTGTACGCAAACGTAACATACGGCAGCACCACGTCCCACGTCTTGTGCTTTACGTCGAGGTACTTGGAGATCAAGTCTGCTATCATCATGTTGAGCCGCTCCGTTAGCCCGTTGGTCTGCGGATGATAAGCGGTGGTTCATCGATGGCTGGTGTGACTGAGCCCAAGAACCTCCTCAGTCAGCGGTGCAAGGAAAAATTACCCTCGATCTGATATCAGAGGTTCAGGTGCGCCGTGTCGAAGGAGAATGAACTCTACGAAAATCATGGCGACTTCCACCAGTGTTCCCGATGGAAGGGCTTTCGTCTCAGGCGTATCATGTAAGATAATCGGTTGCGACGATAATCCACTAGTTTCCTTGCGTGGATGTTGAAAACGGCCCAAGTAAATCCATTCCGACCTTCTGGAAGTGCGTAGTTAGGGGAGCTATCGGCTGCAGGAGTCCTGCTGGCTTCATCAAAGGCTTCTTACGTCATTGGTACTCATGGCACGACCATGTGTACAAATATACGGTTTTCGGGAGTCTCAGCCAGTAGAAGTTGTTTCGAATCCGTGCGAGCGTCCTGCTGTAGCCAAGGTGTCCAGCTCTCGGGTCGTTGTGGCATGCTTGAAAGATTTTTTCTCGTAGGCTGACAGGAACAACCAACAGCCAGGCAGGTTTGTTGTTTCCGAAGTTCTTCTTGAGGAGCACGCCTCGCCGCAGAACAAATATTGACAAGTCTCGGGCCAAGACTCCCGGAACGAAACTTCCTTGGCCTTCGAGGCGGTCGATCACGGCTTGAAGTTTCTTGTCGTCTAGTTGGAGTGCTCCGATGTCGGTGTATGTCACTGCTCCGAGTAAACGGGTGGTCATCATCATCGTCGGTGCTGTCAAAAGGAGATTCGACTGGGGCCCGAGACAAACAGTCTGTGTCATTATGCTTGCGCTCACACTTGTGCACAACGGTTGCGTTGAATTCTCGCAGTTGAAGACTCCAGCGAGCGAGGCGTCGTGACTGGTCCGTGAGGTTGGCGTACCAACAAAGAGCTTGGTGGTCTGTGACAGCGCGCAACGGGATCTTGTATAGGTGTGGACGGAACTTGCTTAGCGCCCAAACGACAGAAAGACATTTCTTGTTGGTCAATCAGTATTTTCGCTCTGCCTTGCACAGTGGCCCGCTACTTAAGCGATCAACCTCACTGCTCCGTCTTGTCTTCGGAGGAATGCCGCGCCGAGTCCGGTGTTGCTGGCGTCCGTGTGAACTTCTGTTTCCGCAGATGGATCGAAGTGTCCGGAGATCGGGGGCAACTAGTCCTTCATTCAGTTCGTTGAACGCTTGTTCTTGCTCCTCCTTGCACTGGAAGTTTACGTTGTCCTTCCTCCGATGCATGAGCGGCGCAGAAATGTTTACAGAACTGTGAAGGAAACGTCTGTAGGAAGCGCACAGAACTAGAACTCTTCGTACGGCTTTCTTGACTGATGGCTTCGAAAAGGTGGCGACAGAGGTTGTATTTCCGAGGGTCAGGGCTTACACCCTGAGCACTCATGACGTGACCCAGGAATTTAAGCTCGACGTTCGCACACTGACATTTTGACCACTCAATTGTCTGTCCAGCGATCTGGATAGCCTGTAACACGGCTTGCAGACGTCTCAGGTGCTTGTCGATTTCGCTTGCGAATACCATGACGTCGTCGAGGTAGACGAGACAAATTTTGCCATTTCAAGCCCGAAAGGACGGTGTCCATTACGCGCTGGAAGGTCGCCGGTGATGTGCACCGTCCAATTGACATCATTTTGAATTCGTACAGTCCGTCCGGTTTGACGAGGGCAGTCTTCCGACAATACCGTTCGTCGACCTCGATCTGCCGCTATCCACTTTACAGGTTCATCGACGAAAAGTATCGAAGGTGGCGCAGCCGGTCTAAAGTGTCGTCGATGCATGGCAGCGGGTACGTGCGTTTTTTGTTACGGCGTTCAGTTGACGATAGTCCACGCAGAAGCGAACAGTCCCTTCTTTCTTTTTTCACCAGGGCTACGATTCAAGCTCCGATTCAGACACAAACACTGACACCTCACCACAACCGCATCCCCGCACCGGGGCCAGGCGGCGCCTGTCCACCCGGTTACCTGAGTGCGTGGTTCCGATTCCACGGGGATATACGCGGGCGGCCGAGGTGCGACTTCGTGTTATCGAGACCGGCTGCTCTTGGACACCACACCGCGTCGCCCGCATCGGACTACGTTCCCCGGAGCACGCCGGTCGTGACCGTTGCTGTACTAGCCCCACTTCACCTCAGGCCAAACCGACCGTAGAACTCACTCCCGATAGAGCTTCTAACGACCATCCTTCAGCGCCTCTCGCCACCCTGCATCACCTGCTGTGGGAGGACTCAGCAAGACGACAGGAGAGGAGGCTGCACTAGCCAAGCTCAGCCCAGCGAGTCGACCTAAAACGCTTCAGGCTTGTACGGCACCAACAGGCCCCAATTAAGCAAGGTAGCTTGTCTTCTACTAACTGTTGGCTTGCATCAGAACGGCTTGAGTAGCCGGCCTCATATAATTCTTCATCCTCCTCCCCTCCCCTTATCTCTCTCCCTTTCCCCTTCGCGGCAAGGCATGCAACCGGCCGCGTCATACCCTCCAATACCTAAATAAAACGTTCTCAGCAACAACAACCACGAGAAGCGTCCGCCGAAATTAAAAGGTGGAGCGGTAGGCAACGGATGAGAGGAGAGCCAAAGGACTGGCGCCCCGCTGCGGCTAGACGCCAATGCGCAGCGCCTCGCCGCCGCCGCGAGACGCTGCGGCGACACACGACGACCCAAAGTGTGATTCGGGTCCTTGCCACTGCAAAAGTAGCGCGCTGACGTCCAGGTTCCCTAAGAAATAGATATTTGATGCTCTGTGCTACGAGATCCTCGCACTCCAAGTCTGCAACGTGGACTCTATGACGCCGTCCTTCGAACTGCCAGGGTATGTTAGTACAGAGGAGGCTATGGCACAAGCCACGTTTGAATGCTTGCGTCTGTCAGCGTCTGTTCTTGCGCGTAAAAAAATAAAAAAATAGATGGTGCAGTTAGCGTCCTGTCAGACCCCAAACTATTCTTCTTCTAGCTGCCTTGTTCATTTTTGCTGTCATTGCGCTTTCAGTAACGTGAAAAAGCGTAACAACTCGCCATTGAAACGCGAGTTTAAAAAAAATTAGATTTTGCTCGCGAGCGGCGTTGCTCAAAGCTTCACAGCTACAGGCCTATAAAGATAATATAATAATCTAGAAAGAAATGACTCATGCATTCAGGACCGCTTTAAATCAACGGGGCATTGAGGTCACACATCGGTTGCTCGTGCTGTTTCAGAGCCCATTTGCTCGAAGCTGGTTAACTTACACCACGGAAGAAGGTGAACCGTATTTCCCTACGAGGGTAAATTTTAAGTCACGTGGCCGACAGAGGAAGGACGGCGGGGAAACATGACGGGGCATCTGCGAGCGAGCGTCGGTCGCTTTGGAACTAATTTGTCGTTGTTGCTGTGAAATCGGGCGCGTTAGTGAGCAATAAATGGTGCAGGACGCTTTAGCTTTATCTTACCTCACTTGAATCGCAATGCATGAGCGAATGACATCGCCGCACTTTTTAGATATTAGTTCGATTCTGGCTATTTTCATGCCTAAATAAACGCGGTAATTGTCGACGTAGGAACGTCTTTGTAAAACTATAGTGGACTTCCGATTGAAGGCCGGGTCTACACCCGTCCTTCACTCGGCAGTGTGTGGACCTATTGCAAAATTACTCTAGATTAATCAAGCATGCAGGGAACGTACCTAAGCACGCTAGCTGCGATCGCTGGCCTTACATGTAATATTAAGTTGAGAGAAATCCTGACGAAAATTCGTTAGCGGAAACACGGGCACACTGCCATTTGTTTCAGATTTTTACTTTGTAAAATGCTACTGCCAACGCCAGCCCGCGCAGCGCGCTTAACTACGTTTCTGCCTGCTTTTTGATGTTTCGGTAATTTAGCAATATGTATATTGATGGCTCGCGGAGGGAAACCGGGTCCCAAAAGACCTTTCTCGAAATTCTCCAACCACCAAGGAGCATGCTGCGAGTGTATTTCAACGCGCTGCACCTGCTGGCGTCTGCCGTGGTAACTGTTCCGAATCAAATGTTTAAAATGAATTTTGCCTTTCACGGTCGTTCGTCAAAGCCGTAATATGGTGGTTATACACCTTTTTACAAGGACGCAGCCATCTTGAATGCCGTAACTTCTGGTATGTGGTAAAACATTGTTTTGTTCTCTCCACGCCACTGGAAGTTGTTTACCGAACGTTTGCGATTGTACGCTCATTCTTCTTTTGCCTCACCTATATTTTCTCGCATGTTCCAGGTTGAAATTCTTTATCATTTCTTTCATGCCGTATGGCAGATACGGAACCCACATGATTAAAAACCACAGAAAAAAAAAACGTTTATAGTGTTAGGTGTTTCGAGCGCTCCACATTCTTCGGTTCTCCCACGTGCCGCCGCTTCATGACGACGAATTAGCCCTGTCGCCAGGCTACTGGTAAAGCACCTTCAAGCTTTCAAAAAAGCGCTAGGTTGGTCGTTGTAAGAGAGACGTGCAACCTGCAACCCTTGGGAATATAAGGGCGGCACAGCGCAGAGCTTAGCTAAATTTAAGACGTCATGTTCCTCCCACGATCGGCGCGCTTCACGTGTCTCGATCATTTGCAAAACAATGAATGGCGCTCCATTTCCCAGGATAAAGGGGCTTTAGCTACCGGTGCATTAGCGGCTCGAAGGCGCGTGGCGTGAAGCGTTACAACATAGCCTGCTCTATACTGACAAAGCCTGGCATATCGCCGCCAGGAGCGGCAGCCGGAAATTGAAAAGGTAAATCGGCAGAAAACGGATGGAGAAGAAAGCCACGTGACTGGCGACTCGCTGCAGCGAGACGCTGAACACACTTCTCCCGAGCGATGGAATATCCGCTCGTGCTCCCGCGTTCCTCGCGCTACCGATTTTTTGCTCGTTGGGTTGGAAAACCATGTTTCAGGTTCTCGCCGCCAAAAAAAGGCTGTGCCCTGCCGTCCAGTTTCGCCGAACAATTATCTGTGCTACCAGATCCCCGCGCTCCAGATCTGCGACCGGGCACTCTATGGCTCCGTCGTCAAACTGCCAGGCTTTGTGAGTATAGAGGAGCCTAGAGCCACTAAATGAGCTGCGCTTAGAGTATCGGCACTCCGTTCCCCGACATTGTTGTGGGCGCCGCCATATTGGGGCTTGTGCAGAGCAGACGCAATTGCAGATCGTCATGATTCAAAAGTGCGACTTCCTCAGCATTCGATTCGGTGTTAGGAAGCTCATGTAATATTGCTTTTCTCGGTCGCGGACTGTTTAAACATTTGTGGAGGACAGAAAAGCGTTTCCTGTGATTTCAGATAAAGCTTCAGATAACTGGCAACCATGATTTTAAGCCACAATATGGCCAAGTGTCGCTACTCTGAAGCGTAGCTTATTTAGTGCCACTAGAGGAGCCTATGGTCTGAAGCGTTGTGCGCGAGCGGAAGAGGCAGTGCGCGGGGCACGAGAGCGTCTCCTACTCTGCGTGCGCATGCATAACGCATTTCAACGCGTGTTCTAATAGACCATTTGCTGTCTTACCCAAGCATCAAGGAGAATGCAGGGATTGGTGTTCCACGCGCCACACGCGCACGCCTTTCCTGTATAAAAGATTCCGAAGTAAATAACCAAAAGAAAGCATTGACGAACGCGCGTGCAAGATGCCATTTGATTTAGGTTTTTGCTTTGGAAAAGTTACTACTGCTGAGGCCAGCACGTGCGGCGCGTGGAACACCAATCCCTGCATTCTCCTTGATGCTCGGGTAAGACAGCAATAGGTCTATTGTGCGCCGCACGATGGCACCAGGCTCAGGATACCGTTAAGGCCGGTTCAGACACTTGCGTTTGAGTGCGTTTGACTGCGTTGCGGCGAGAACCGAAAGCGAGTCACCGGCACATCTGTGCTTCGTATGAAGCGTGGAATCGAATTCAAGGGAATCTTATTGGCACACGATATAAGAAGCAGGAATGTCCTGGTGTCTCGCTGCCGCAACGCAGTCAAACGCAGTCAAACGCAACTGTGTGAACCGGGCTTTAGAGTGCCTTCATACACACGCGCGCTTTTGCTTGAGTGGTGACATCTCAGCCATTTTTACGCCAAATCGTTTTTTATGCAGTTTGAAGTACGCGCAATCCGGTGTCAATCAGCTCGGAGCGCGTAGCTTTGGCTAATGCAGAGTCGCCATTTTAGCGCCCAAGTCACGCACAAAGTGCGCGAGAGCGTCACGCGCTGAACATTCAGTGCAACAATGGATGTCTTCACCCGTAGACAGACACACATGTAGGCACCCTAGATACCGTTGCCCTCGGCTTCATGAATAAGTGGCTGCTTTCGAATTTCTTTTCGGCAACATTCCCTTATAGCCAAAATAGCCTTAATATCAGTATTATTTCTAACCTTTTACACGCGGAATGCGAGTGTGCGCGGGGCGTAGAATTGCACTTTCAGCCTTCTCCTAGATTTTTTGATAATTGGGTAATTGGTCTCCTGCGCTGAAGCTTTGAGCAAAGCGTAGCGATATTCTTTTCGTTTCTACAAAGCTCATCTGATCGGGCCTTCCAGCTGGCACATGTTCGTATTTTGGGGAAAGTTTGCAATTCACGCGCCATTGTCAGGAACATTTAAAATTTCGCCGAGAAAATACCGTTAGGGGATTTATGTACAGATGTGTCAATGATAAAAAAACACAACCTATCACGCGCCTGCTCGTCGCTTCGCAACTAGAAAAAATTACGCGCATGCCCTACCCACGAACGCTAGAAAGGCGAAAGCCAGAAGCGTCTTTTTATCTATGTTAGTGCCCAGATGGTTTGGTGCTTCATCTCATTGCTACCATACGGAAAGCCACGATCAAGACTTGCCTTACCGAGATGTCACAACTTCTGACCAGTACTTATCATTAGTTTCTGACGACAAGCACTATGGTATGTCTAAACAGCAGAGTAAAAGTTAGCCGTCATCGCGCTCTTACACGGACACCGTCGAAATCGACACTCTCATTATGCTCCTATGCCGTGGCGTGGCCAATCGTGGAAAGCCAACCACAGCTATGTTTTTTGTCGTGCATGTCACCAATACTCAGTTTCATCATTTCGCCAGCCCCCCCCCCCCTCCCCTTAAAAATTACTGAAAAACGATTTACGCGTTGTTGAACACTCCTTTTCGGCCCAAGTGCAGCGCTCCCAACAAACACCACATGCGAACGTTTCAGAACTATAGATTATCTTAGTCAAAAGTGATCTTCTGGAACTGTCAATAGTAAAAGGGATCCCGTTTTTGCCGATTTTCACTAACTGGCGTCATTCAGCTTCATCAACCTCCATTTGCTTCCTTTAAATAAAAAAAATGTTTATTACGTTATGATAATACAATGATTAGTTATGAAGATTTTGGGGCGCTCGACACGCCACGCGGCGGTCAGTACAGAAACTAAAGAGGGTTGGCGGGGGTGGGGGTTCCCGTTAACAACCTAGAAATAGGACGACCAAGCCGGGCCATCGGCATTGACTGTTTTGTCCGTCTGGTGATAGTACGGCCAAGTCCTGGCAATAAACTCTGCCTGGGTGCACGGAACGAGTCGTCTGGTCTATCACCTGCCGTGGCCGGCGGAATTCGACAGCCACAAGCTTTGACATGTGATGCGGACTGCTAAGGCTGCACATGGGCAGAGAATGAGCCTTTTGTGACGCACAGTTTATTCGGCAGAAAAAACGAATTAGGAGAGGGGGACACTTTGTATATAAGTGGGAATACCGTACTGTTTTCTTTTTCTTGCATTCTATGCATGAACGAATGAGAAGGTTATTAATGATGCCGGAACAAATGAGAATGCCTACGGCGTCGCAAAACTCAAAAGGCAAGCATACGTAAGTTCATTCGAGCTGACGGTAAACATGGCTTGCAATAAACCTCATTGCATTAGGCTAACGCTCAGTGTGACGTCTACTCTCGTAAAAAAATTCAAAAAATTTTCTTTTCCAAAATGCACATTACAAAAGGTATACGCGCTCAACAGGAAGGCCACCCTGAAGCCCGAGGACAGTTGGTAGGACGCCAATGCAGAAAGTAAAACACTGCCCTCAGATGTTCGTCTTTGATCGCACTTACGACACAATAGAGCTATGGTGTGATAGCCCACCGTTATTAAGGCATTACTATTTCATCTCTCCTCACGTGATTGTTCCGAGGGCTGCAATAGTCCATGCAATCAACCGATCTCACAGCCAGTCTCATTACACCACCACTGCCAACAATGATCGTGGGAACTGCATTCTTTTGCACGTCTGACAACTGGGCTGGGAGTCAGCGCGAGCAGAGCAGAAGACGGAGGGGATGTCTCGTGAACTGCCACTTGCCTCCTCTAAACTAAATTTATAGCTACTTCATTCATTCGTGGAACGCGTATTAAAATTGGTCTCTTCGCAAACACACAAGAAATTGCGATATTAAAACATATGGGAGTATCAGTCTAACGCACCAAGCTATAGGAGTCACTCCCTCAATGCGAATAAGTACATTTTTGATTGGGCCTTGCGATTCTCGGATCTTAGTTCACATGATGCCCGAATGGCTGGGGTCGAGTCACTTTGAGAGAGCTCCTGCATCGGCCGCGGCACGTCATGAGCATGAGTGTGAGACGAAGGCGCACGGCGGGGAGGAATCCCTCGTTTCCATGGTATCACTACGTTATGCGAACAACGCCTCAGACTTCTGAGACTTATTCTTTGGAGAGCCAGGTCTCGTCGTATATTTTTACCGTTTTCGGCCACGCTATGTGTCGAGCCTAAAAGTATGCCACGATCCGTTTGCTTGTCGCAACATTTGGTGAAAAAAAGGAAAATGTAGCGGCACATGTGCGCAGGCAAAACTTGAGCAGCGCACAAAGCTGTACACGAGTGCTCTCCTATTCTTCGGAATCGCCAGATAAATTTATCTCCGAGTGTAATATAGTTCAGAAAAATGCTTACCGCCCGGTGCCATTTTCAGCGTCTGTGCGTATGGCGCGTGCAATACAGGATTTCCCAAGGCACGATTGTGCGCTTGCTGAGCTGTGTAGATGACACGCTGAGATGTGAATTCAGAAACATTATAACGCTCTCTAAACTTGCGCAAGAACAATAAAAGTGGAAACAAAAACCTCAATTATCAAAGAGCGAAAGTAAAGCATTGTTTCTATACATCATATGTTGCATGCCTGTACTTTTTGTAACTTCTTAAATTTTATCAGCGCGTAACCATAAGCTGACATATGCTTGTACGCTGTGTGGCGTTCGACTTTCGCCACTCGGCGCAGGTGATCGACCAGACGACTCTTTCCGCGGACTTAGGCAAGGTTCATTACCATGACTGAGACAGCAGCCCTGTCAAAACCAAAGAGTCAATTCCCTCTGGCCACGCACGGCCGTCTAATTTCTAGGCGGTTGAGGAAACCGCCCCGCCGTTGGTGTCGGCGCTCGCCGCTGCGTGGCGGGGCGAGCGCCCCACACCTCTTCCCCTTAGAGATCGAGGTCCAGGATGGCCTCTTCGTTGTCCGGATCGAAAAGCAGCTCCGGGCGCTCAAGGCGGAGGACCCGAACGGGTCCTCCGCCTTGAGCGCCCGACCTGCTCCTCGACCCAGTCCGCGGCCACGAGGGCCTTGTGCAGGGCACCCGCAAGTAAGTGGGGCGGTGGATCACCGGCACCCCTCAGACGGGGCACACTAGGCGGCCCTCCGTCTCGTAAACGGCCACGGGATCCTGTGTGTGGCGGTTCTTAAGGGTGTTGCCCCGGAAGGGCTCGGGGACGGTTTCCGGGGTCGCGCCGCGCTCGGGCCATGGTTGCTCCCTCCAGCGCAGCCTCGGAGCTCGGCCCACCGGACGGTGCTTGGCCAACACAGTCCAGGTCGCGACGCTGGCTTGCTCGTGGCGTGGCGGAAAACGCGCCGCAAATAGCCTAAAATGATGAGCGCGGCAGACCCGGTCCTTGTGGTAGTGGCGATCCTGCGAGAGCAATACGGAACGCACACACACATAAAAAAGGCGAATTAACGGGTCTGGTTGCAATACGCCAAACAAGTTCGGAGGCACCAGCGAACAACATTGCCCATTCGTGAAAACAAATGACAGACCCGCGGGAAGGAGATGGACCGTCTCCCCCCCTCCCCGCGAACAGAAGCACAGCCAGCCAAAAAGGATATGAACAAGTGAGTGTAGGTTCACCATGGGTGCAGGTTGTACCGCCTGTGTGATGTTTCACAGTCCGACGGCTGGCTGGGGGCTGGCTGGTCCGGAACCTGCGAAACAGCTGCTGGCTCGAAGTAACGCTTCAGCTCGGAAACATGAATTGGTCCGTATGGCTGTGTGCCATGCAATCGTGCTGAGTGGTAGGTTAGAGAAGAAACTTTCAGTTATGCGAAAGGGTTCGTCCCAGCGGTTGGCGAGAGATGCTGCGAAGCCTTTCGACGAGTCGCTGAGAGGTTGTGTCCGGCGAAGTACCAGGTCTCCAACCTGAAATTGAACGTCGCGGCGGCCCTTGTCGTACTGGGCGGCTTGTTGAAGACAAGTGACGTCGAGGTTCTCTCGTGCTTCGTGAACGGCCGACGAGAGTCGGTGATGGACGTCTTGGGCGAACTGCGCATATGGGCGTCCATTCTGCGCAAAACCTGCGTATGAAAATGCGTTTTTCATTGGGAAGGTTATCTCCCTACCAAAGTTGAGGCGCGCAGGTGTGAAGCCGGTTGATCGGTTGATCATTGTGCGCGCTGCGAATGCCATCTTGTTGAGTTTGGCATCCCAGTCTTTGTGACGGGCTGTGTGGGAGATTAACATCATTTTTGAGGTTACGATTGACCCTCTCCGTGATGTTGGCCTGCGGGTGATACGGCGACGTTAGCTTGTGCCGTATTTCAAGCGTTGCGCAGGTGTCGACGAAGATCTTGCTCCGAAATTACGGAGCACCGTTCGTGATGAGCTCTGCCGGGAAGCCGAGTCTAGTGAAGTCGCACAGGAGATCTTCCCAGATCCGCTGCGAAAGAAGCGTCCGTAAGGGAAACAGTTAGACCCACTTGGTGAAGTGGTCGGTTGCAACCAGTTGATACTGATTTCCGCGAGGACTACATGGAATCGGTCGCATGATATCACATGCAACAATTTGCCAAGGCGACTGGCTTACGAATGGCTGCAATAATTATGGTGGTTCGCCTCCGCGCGGTTTCGCCTTCTGACACACTGGACAACTGCGAGAATACTTCAGTAGATCCTGCCTGATTCCTCGCCAAGTTGCAGTCTTACTGCCGCTGCTGTGACCCGCTAATGCTGAATCAGAGAAATACCTGATGAATGACTTCCGCAGCTTCCGAGGTATCACGATCCGGAAAGGCGATCCATCGGTGTCGTCGTCTGCGTGGAGGATGTAGTGGAGAAGAATTCCGTCCTTGCTCAGCAGGTACGAGTCGTACTCACCGTCGCTTCTGGTGCTGCCGGCTCTCTGTACTGCACGCCCTTCGCACACGGGTCAGCAGGGCTCGTCTTCCTGCTGGGCCATGCGGAAGTCTGCTCGGCTCACCAACGTCCCCCACCGCGACTCCGAAGTGTTGGCCACAATGTTAGTTAATCCCACGAACTTTGGGTCTGTCTCAGTGGGAGGGACCTGCAAAGGAGCCCGTCACAATGCGTGAACAACGACGTTAGTCGCTCCTCTCCTGTACGTGATGGAGTAGTCATATGCTTGTAGTGTCAAAGCCCATCGTGCAAGACGTCCGGCTGGGGTTTGCAGATTCTTCAGCCAGGAGAGCGCTTGGCGATCAGTCTGGATTTGAAAGGGAGCGCCATCGAGAAACATGTTAAACTTCTTGAGGGCGAAGATGATGGCGAGACATTCCTTTTCCGTCACGGAATAGTTCCGCTCGGCCGCTGTCAGCATGCGGCTGGCGAAGGCGACTGGACGAAGAACGTTGTCGTGTTCCTGAAGCAGGTCTGCGCCTAGGCCGAAGTTGCTGGCTTCTGTTTGAACAACAATCGGGAGATTGAAATCCGGCAACATCAAAGAGGCGACGTCGGTGATTTTTTAGAGAGCCGCAGAAAGGCGTCGAGCTGCTCCTCCCCCTATCGCCATTTTTCGCCCTTGTGCAAGAGCGAAGTCAGGGAGCGAGTAATCTCGGCGCCGGAAGGGACGAATTGGCCATAAAGTCCAATCAAGCCAAGAAACGCCTGCAAACTTTTGACGTCGTGTGGCTGCGGGTACTCTGCTTACGGCCGCAGCTTGACCTCGTTGAGGCAAAGAACTCCGTTGCCCACCACGAAACCAAGAAGGTTACTTTAAGGTGAAGCGAGTTGTACTTTCCCAGGATGAATTGTTACACCAACAGTTCGAAGGCGCTCGAGGTGCTCCTCGAAGCTCTGTGGAAAAAAACGACGACGTCGTCTATGGAAGCCATTGTGAATTGGTACTTTGTGTCGCCGAGAACAATGTCCATTAGGCGCTGACAACTCGCGGGTGAATTTGAAAGGCCAAAGGGGAGGCGAGTCAATTCAAACAATCCTCTGTGGCAAGTGAACGCAGTCTTTGAGACATCCTCCGGGTCAATCTCGGTTTGCAAGAATCCTCGGCTACAATCCAAAGTGGTAAACACTTTTGCGAGGCCGATAGCATACATAATCGAGTCAATTGAAGGAAACAGGTACGAATCTCTCACCGTTACTGCGTGGAGGCGGCGGTAATCCACGCACAGTCGTACGGAGCCGTCCTTCTTCGGAGCCAACACAACAGAAGCCCAGGGGCTCTAGGACTCTTGCACTGCTCCAGTATCCAGCATCTCCTGTAGTGCTGCGTGTAGAAGGGCTCGGTCGTGGATGCTGAGGGGCCTCGGATTGCGCCGCAGTGGTCAGGCGTTGCCAGTCTCAGTGCGGTGCATCAACACGTTGGTCTTGCCCGGGGTTTCCGTGAACATCGTTCCGAACGGGTGCAGGATGTTGTCGAGTTGCTGCTTGTACAGAGAGGTGGCTGGGCACGCGGTGAGGGCGTCTCTGATGCTACCAGGAAGAGCTGCCGTTGTCCGCGCTGTGTAGTGGGCCGAAAGGGTTGCGGCCGTGATGTGGTCTTCCCGCCTGGTGAAGGGTGTGATGTGCGGCTGGTCGTCCAGACGATAACCACTGGCAGAAAAGTCGAGCGAAATGTTTTCGCCTGAAATAAAATCTCGGCCAAAGATAATAGGTGCGGCTATCCCCGGCAGATAAAGAAAACATTGACGCCGGCTTTTTCGGTTAAAGTAAGTTTTAAGCCGTTCTGCGCATGCCGACTTTATCGACGTGCCTAATGCTAACTGCAAAAGCGTATCTAAAGAACGAAGCGTCAATTTCCTCACTTTGCAGAGTTCCAAAATTAAGTCCAGCGAAACGCCGGCGCGAGTATTAAAAAGTGCGGCAAATAGAATTCCGAGTAAAGAAACCGTAATCCTAGGCTCGATACTTTAATGCGTAGGTCGTACTCGACATACAAAAGGAAGCATTGCTGGCGACTCACATTTCACGGGCAGCTTGCAGCCGTTGGCTGCGAGATCTCCGGGTTCAGCGCCGCGGGCCGCGTTGGTTTTCCTGGTAGTGCAGATCTCTCTGCTCACGGGACCACCATTGTGGGTAGTGGCTGCGGAAGTGGCCACGCTGTCCGCAGTTGAAGCAGAGGTCGGACTGCCGCTGGGTTCCCACAATTCCCCGTTCGCTGTCAGGTCGCCGGCTACCTCTCGGCTCCGCCCAATCCTTCCCACGTTGCCAGCCGCCTTCCGGCTGACGCTGGGGTCTTCCGGCCACCTTAAGATCTTGCTGAGGGTCGCGCAGCCGGCTTTCGCAGGCAGAAAACTGCAGCCGGCCCATTTCGGGGTTGCGCGGCACCCACGGCGGGGCACCCACGCTCCTGGGGCTTCCTGGATCCGGAATTTAAGCTCTCGCTAACCCCTGCCGGTGATGCCGCACCGGGCCTCTCGACACCGTCCCGAGTGCACCCAAGGGTGTCCAGGGCGCGTGGCATGTAGGCGTAGGCGTCAGACGGGCGCGGAGTCTGAGTTGCTCGGTTGATGCGTGGCAACGCGCAGGACGGTTCGAGGGCCTCAGCAGCAGGCGGTGCTCGTCGGTATTCCGCAGTGGCCAGGAGGGTCTCCTGCACGCCGCGTGCTGCACGGACGGGGTCCTCCATCGTGTCGAAGACCCACCCGTGATGATACACGTGGAAACGAGGGTCGGCCTGTCGGACGATGCGAGCAACTCTCTCCGACTCGGGGGCAGCTGACGCCGCTCGGTTTTATAGTTCCTGCACCACCCGAATATACTCGACGAGGCTTTCTTCTGGGTACTGCGTACGTCGTTCGAGCTCCCGCTGGAATCTGGAGTCCTACCCCGGTGGCAGGAACTCTTCTCTGAAGCTGCGGCGGAACGCCTCTAGAGATGAAAAGGAAGTTTGCAACACCCACCATCGTCTCGCGCTTGCTTGTAAAGCGAGGGGGAGGATGCGCTCCAGCACGTAGCTTTCCGAGGCGCCGGACGCTCGGGCGCAGACGTCAAGTTCTTCCAGGAAGTCGGTGACGGACTTCCTGTCAGCAAACCCTGTGTAGACGGGGACCGTGATCTGAGAGTGCAGCTCGGGCCCACGCTGCCACTGGCCGCCGGTCTCGCCCGCGCCGGCTGCCAGGCGCTCCGACACCAATGTCAAGGTAGCGGACATCTGCGTCATGAGTGCAAGGACCTTCGCCGTTGATGGACCGAGCTCCTTGTCGCTGGAGTCTCCGTGCTCGGACGGGTCCGGGATTTGCTTCTTAAAAAGCATAAAAACAAGAAAAAAAGCGAGGAAAAAAAAACGCGCAAACAAGAAAAAAAAAGTCTCGACAACACGAAAAGATGGGAAGCAAAACCCGCAGCGTCACTTACACGCTAAAGGCTAAACCGGCCGCGAGCCAAATCGGCCTCTCATGAAATGTGGAAAAAAACCAAGAAATGTACGCTCCGCGATAAAACGAGAAAATAACTAGACGCCATCTCGGCGCAAATGTAAAAGAGAACAATAATGCAAATCAGAGATAAACGCAAAGAAAAGTGGACAAATGCCACGTAGGAAAATCAGAACGAACCGTCTGGCTGAGAAGACCACCGACGACAAGAGCGACGAAATCCACGTTGGGTGCCAGATGTTGCGTTCGACTTCCGCCGCCCGCCGCAAAAGATCGACCAGACGACTCGTTCCATTGACTTAGGCAAGGTTCATTATCATGACTGAGACAGGAGCCCGGTCAAAACCAAGCAGTCAATTTCCTTTGGCCCGGTACGGCCGTCTAATTTCTAGGTGGTTGTGAGAACCGCCCCCGCCGTTGGTGTCGGCGCCCCCGCTGCGTGGCGGGCCGAATGCCCCACAACTGTTGCAATGTTTACACAATCGCAGCCCAGCACACGTTTCTTCGTTGAATCGGAATGCGAGCACGACACTCACCATAGACACGAATCCGGAAAATCGCACCTACCAGAACACATTTGTTTAGAAAATGCTGGGCTGAGTTAACGTCGAAAACCATGTTGCAATCTTCGGAGTTTAGCACGCACATGTTCGTTGCTTACAAAAGAACAAAGCACGCCCATTCGAACCGATACTGAAAACTGGCACTGGCCAGAAGCCTTTCTCCGCCTACGGACGTGGTGCATGCATGAACGGGTGGTAATCAATGCACGATATCTGCGCCGAAAGACTTCCGTGCATGAAGGAATGCTCAACAACAAAATTCGAGCACTCGAAAGCTTTATTATAACGCACCCCCTCGTATTAGTTGGCACTAAACTCCACAGGACAAAAACGCGACGAACACCGCCGACTCCGGTACATGCGCCCGAGGTGTCAGTTGTGTTAGCTACTTCATAAATACAAAACTGTCTAACTGCAAACGGCTACAGTCAGCGTGAACAATCTAAGAACGTCAATATCAATCGACAAAATCAATGAATGTGGTGTTCACTAAACACAACACGAATTGTTTGTTCATGGTCCAATCTTCAAGGTCAGTTTGAAATCATAACCTAAGCAGTTCTATGCTCCATCTCACGAATGTCTGCAATCAACCACTAAATGAGCTACGCCTAAAGTATCGGCACTTTGTTACATCTTATGGTTCTGGGCGCCGCCATCTTGGTGCTTACTGCAGAGCTTACGCAACCGCCGATCGTCATGATACAATACTGTTACTACCGCGGCATATGATGCTGAGTTTGGAAGCTTAAGCAGAAAAAATATTTTTTCTTATTAAAAATTAAGCTTTAAATTACTAGGAACCATGATTTTAAGCCAAATATGGGTGTCATCACTCCGAAGCGTAGCTCATTTAGGGGCTCTAGTCTACACTTAAAACAAAGGCATAGACGCGTGAGCCTAGCTCAGTTTATTGCTTTTATTTCTGCGAGAACTCGTGCAGAGGAAAT
Source organism: Ixodes ricinus (assembly GCA_037355805.1). Classification (NCBI taxonomy): domain Eukaryota; kingdom Metazoa; phylum Arthropoda; class Arachnida; order Ixodida; family Ixodidae; genus Ixodes; species Ixodes ricinus. The sequence continues at coordinate 46,145 of JAZHYW010051655.1, forward strand.
ATCTTTCACATTTCACGCTCGTGCTCATGATCTTGCAAAAAAGAAAGTGTTGTTTTTATTTTTTTATATGAAGAACGCATTTTGACCAGCTGGTGTTCAGGGAACAAAATCTAGCTTGCCAAGATCGTCGGGAACTGCCGGTAGCGCGATCCATCTTTGAGTACCCACGCTGAAGAAATTGTTAAGGTGGATAGTGAGTAAATCCCCCTTTATCAATGTCTGTCATGTTGCCTCTTCTTGACGACGGTCTATCCTCGATATTCATGACTCACGACGTTCTTGTTCGTCCTCCTTCACACCGAGTCATAGCTGTCTGCACTTTGCTGAAACAATATGCTGTTTCTCTTAAGATGCACTTATAAATCGGAGCTGATGGCTGCCTGGGCATGTGTTTTAAAGTAGTTTATAATGCGTTTCTTGTATGTGCTAGAAGTAATGTAACGCCGTACTTTGACTGAATTCATATCTATATAATTAAAAAAACCAGAATTGGGAAGTAATCCGTTACAAGTAAGGGACTACCTTTAGAAAGGTGCTTCTTCAAGTGGTTTTGTAATTACCACGTTACTTTTTTTGGAAGGAATTTGTAATGGAATTTCACAGCAAGCTATCGGTAATGAATTACTTTGATTACTTGTTATTTCTTAAAAAACATATAAGCAATATACAGCAAGAGGAGCAATACGAGCAAAGCATTTTGCAGCATAAAGAAAGCAAGTTCAACAAAATTGAAAACGTCAGGAACGAAAAACAGCCGAAAATAAAACACGATATTTTGTACGACCGGTTACTAGAACACCTAGAAAAAGGCCAAGGCTTGGATAAATATTCCGAAGACAAAGATCAAGTAAGACAACACCGAGTATGCTCTCCGGCGCCTCCCATCGTGTTTGCCTTGCTCTTCCGGGCAGGAAAAAGCTATTCTGCTTCTTTGTTTTTGTCTTTTACACCGTTTCACCCTTTTTAACTATTTATACGTCTCCCGCCACCTACACAGATATCAAACTCGGGTCCTCACCCCCTCGATTCGCAGGTTCACAGCTCGCCTAACATATGATGTAGCCTCGCGCATGGAGGTCGAATTATCTGTCCTTGACGTGCGCTACTGTATTCTAGCACGATCGTGAGGCAGGGCTCAAAAGTGCCCGGTGCGAGAATAGATCATCCTCTTCGAGGGTACGTACGATAATTCTTCTGGCTTACTTGTCTGGGCGTGGTGGTGGAGTCCACTCCTCACCTATCAACATAAAGGGGGGGGGGGATGTTAGGTCATTTAAGGAGTTCTGACAGAGAGAGAGAGAAAGAGAGAACGCGTAAAATTGGTGTGATCCTTTATTGTTTTGTGAGAACGATGACCACCGCTTCTGTCGCTCTGTATGCCCTCCCCTCTCCTGGCTGCCACGAATATTGGAATGAAAGTGAGAACCAACTAACAATCAATAACCCGTAACTGCCCCTTTTTCTCCCATTCGTCGAGTTTTCGGTCATGGAGTGTCCGCCGTCTTCATGAGCATTTCTTAATGATATGTTCGAAGTTCAGGGCATTAACGAGAACGGAAACTTAGAACTTCGGGGCATATTTTGCTTGCCAAAACACAAACTGTCATCAGTAAGAACAACAAACTCTAATCTACGGAAACACGTCAAGGTAAGATGGGACACCTGCATTATGCATTGGCTTACATTGTAACGTTAGAACCAGGTTGTTCTTCTCTTGTGAATAACAGGCGAAAGACCCGAGTCAAAAAAGGAGCTTATGTAGATCGCTT
>JAZHYW010051658.1:0-20156 GCA_037355805.1 Ixodes ricinus
ACTTCGTTTCGGTTACGTGACTAGCAACATTTAAATTCATGTATTTATTACTTATTCACGATGTTGGATTCGGGTGCAAAACTTCAAACAATGTTTTATAGTGAAGTGTCTGGGAGAAAGGCCTGCAGTCTGTGATATTTTAGATCAGAAGGAAAGTTGGCAGCACCGGAAATTTTTTTTAACGGTAAGTCATTGTTGATTTCTAGTACAGCGGTTCCCAAATGGGGGTCTGCAAACCCCTGGTTGTTGTCAAGCTAACAATGAAACGTTTTGCTCTTATAGACACAACAAATGTCACACTTTGTGCAATGTTTCTCAATATCACAGTATTATAAAGAGAGTCGATTTTGTAATAGAATTGGACGGTTGGTTCGGATGGAGGTCTACTATTTTTCGCTGGTCTCTAAAGTCAGAGTCGTCCTAGGATCCTGAGAAAAAAAAGTTGTACTCCATCTAGTTGACTGCGAGAAGCGCTTCCCCTGGCCTCCGCTTCTCCGCGAACACGGGTGCGAATGCGGGAAAGCTGTGCGCAGCAAAACTGGTGCAAAATATAAGCTTACTGAGTTTCTCATCGCAAGCACCACAGATTGGAGAAGCATCTGGTTGGTTCTGGAAGTTCCAGAGGCTGATGTGACCAGCTCGATCGATTAATGAATTTTATCCAGGATCAGCAAGCGCTCTGTGAAATACATTTATTTCTTTGAAGGCTGGCTGCCTATATTGAAACATCTGCTTCATTTGTGCTCAGTTATTTTACCAAAGGCCTACTCATATATTTTGTGTTCCAGCAAATATGGTAGGGTTATTCTTTCATTTACCATTGTAGTCTCCCCACCCTTCTCATTCTTTGTCATGAAGGGGTCCCTGTCACTACCAGAAAGGAAGAGTTGCCACCAGCCATGAGTGTTTCAGAACCACTCTTCTAATAGATTTATCATGCTTGTAGGAGTATGGATGTGCCTGATGCACGAGCTTCCAGGCTTTGTATGTCTGGAAACCTTAGTTTGTATACACTATGAATCTCAGATGTGCAGTGCTCCTACTCTATCTGTGCTCTTTTATTTTCTGCATGCTTCCCAAGCAGCACCACAAAGTGACTTTCGATCGGCCGACGGTTGGCCAGTGTCTGGACAGCTTGGCCACTTTTAGTTCTTGGCCACCGGAGACATAAACAAGGCCGGCAAGAGTCCGGCCACAAACTAGCTGTTTTTAGCTTGGCCGCCGGAGACATAAACACTGCCGGCAAGCGCCTGGCCAGAAGTGTTGATTTTCAACTTGGCCGCCGTAGATATAAACGCGCTTGGCAAGTGTTTGGCCAGCAGTGCTGATTTTCAGCTTGGCCGCCGTGAACATAAACACGGCCGGCAAGTGCTCGGCCAAAAGTGTTGATTTTCAGCTTGGCCGCCGGGGACATTAACACGGCCGGCAAGTGTTTGGCCAGAAGTGCTGATTTTCAGCTTGGCCGCCGGAGACATAAACACGGTCGGCAAGGGTTTGGCCAGAAGTGCTGATTTTCAGCTTGGCCGCCGTAAACATAAACACGGCCGGCAAGTGCTCGGCCAAAAGTGTTGATTTTCAGCCTGGCCGCCGGGGACATAAACACGGCCGGCAAGTGTTTGGCCAGAAGTGCTGATTTTCAGCTTGGCCGCCGTGAACATAAACACGGCCGGCAAGTCCTCGGCCAAAAGTGTTGATTTTGAGCTTGGCCGCCGGGGACATAAACACGGCCGGCAAGTGTTTGGCCAGAAGTGCTGATTTTCAACTTGGCCGCCGGGGACATAAACACGGTCGGCAAGTGTTCGGCCAGAAGTACTGATTTTCAGCTTGGCCACCAGACATAAACGGGATCGCCAAATGGCTGGCCGGCAGTGCTGATTTTCAGCTTGGCCGCCGAAGACATAATCATGGCCGGCAAGTGTATGGCCAGAAGTGTTGATATTCAGTTTCGCCGCAGGGACTCCCATAATCTGAACTTTCATCGCGTTGACGAAACTTTGGCATGACGACGGGCAGCGAGGAAAGCATCATGAGCGAGTGGTTGGCAGAATTGTAGTGCGTGCATCGCACGAACGCTGTTAGCGCAAGCAAATGATCACCATTTTCAGTTTTTTTTTCGTTAGACTTGAAAGGCTATTGTCTTAACTAGCACTGTCGTGTGATATGTTCATTTGGAACATTACCAAAAGTGCTAAAATATTGTGCCGTCGTTGTTCTTTGAAAATAAAATGCGAAAACAGCGCCGATGTCATCTTCGCGCTAACAATATCGCTCTGTCGCTGCGCGGCACTCTTAGCGCCAATACCACATCCGCGATTTTTCGGTTAGTGCTCCACATATTTACTCCCCGACTGCATTCTAAGAAAAAAAAGTTGTAGTCGGGTGCATCGGGCGCACATGCACCCTTTTTTGAAAGACTAACCCTCCGTTACCCAGCCAGTGATTTGTACACCGACCATGAGCCCCCTCCTCTACCTTAAAATCCTATAGGTGTATCAATGCACCCAGCTTAGTACACCGCCACGCTAGCCACGCGCGCCCCGATCAGCTTGTGCTTGGATCGGATAAGATTGAATATTTCGGGCTTTTAGGGGCAAAGCTCCTTAGGGTCTAGCCTTGTCCATTCGTCCGGCGTCCGTGCTCACATCGCCTGCCATCCCATCTGTCTTCTTAAAAAAAAAATGTTTGCGCAGTCGACAGGATTCAAACCTGTAGGGGAGACCCCAATGGATTTCTAGTCTATCACCTTAACCACTCGGCCACGACTGCGGGACGAGTAGGGGGCTCTGAGATGTAGTAACTCAAGAGCTGAGGATGTCATGGATGAAACGTTGCATGTAGCCGCTCAACGTCTATACAGGAGAGGGCGCTGCGGTCATATGCGTATATAATCGCGTTAAACTTTGCATGCATTGGCTTAACGTTTATAGACGAGAGGGCGCTGCGGTCAAATGCTCAAATGCGTATATAACCACGTTCCATACCACACATTCTCTTTCTGACATGGACCGTTGACTTAAGCGGTGGAGGTGCGTTCCCACGGCTTCTAGCGGATCCAAGCTGATCCACTAGAAGAACCACTGGCTCTGCATTTCACCAACCATAAAGCAGTAATAATGAAGTCGAAACGCAACCCGGAACTCAGCACTACCTATGAGCAATAAAAAAATCTGCACCATCAGCACTACTTATGAACAATAAAATCAGTATCTTCGCCCCAATCAACATCATTCACCACGTGGAGATGTTGTGATTTTGTTTTTTGGAGGAGCCTAAACATGACGTCTCTCATATATTCATTAAGCTTAAGCTAGTGTCAATAACGTTTTAAATAGGTGCTAGGGTAAATATTTCCTGAGCCAACGAAAGCTAATAGCTTCGGCTAAAACCGCGACAAAAACGTTCAAAATTGAACTACACGTTAAAGAAAAGGAAAATTAACAAGGCGACCTAGATGGGCAGATCGCTGGTTTTGCTCTTGGCAACGTGGTTGTTGGCGGGTGGCGGGCAGCGCTGTGACGCTCTTGACGCTATCGTGGTGATTGACGCCAGTGAGGCTCGGTGTACTAGAGTGAACTAAATGCTCACATTCAAGTCGCAACGATGAACTGCCGGCGCTCGTAGACTGCCAACAGGCGCCAAAAAGGTTGCGATGCTGCGCGGGCCGTTGCTGACAGGCGCTGCTGCGTAGAGTACGCCTAGCACGAGAACGTTTTCGCGTTCGCACAGCAAAGGATTCTCAACAATAAAGCAGCGTCCTGCATCAACAGCAAGCTAACGCTGCTGGAGACTCCCACGCTCAAATTTTAGCAGATCGAATGTGGTTAGTCAACGTAGTCGCGGTCAACGCAGTCACGGTTAATTCTTCATTTTATATGATAATGTGGGTTATATGGCGCAAAATTTAGGATCTTCAGGCTTCCCGTTTTTGGGGCCATTTTTGGGCTCGAGAGTTCCTTTGGAAGTATGGAGCTGTCCTGTTCACTCGGTATTGACAGCAGAGTAGACGCTATGCTTGTTTCAGGCCAATCGTGTCTCCTGGTAGGATCACGTGACTACAGTCTTCAAGAGAAAGAGATAAGGCAGAGCACGGCACCTGCCTGAAGGCGAAGGCCACGGATAACATCCACTGCACTATCAACTTTGGGTCGAACTTTCAAGAGGATATAGGTCACAAAGCCTCTCGTTATGTTCATTGTTGGGATGCCCCTGAAGATAAGCTTTTGTGAGCGCAACCCCTTTTAACCTTGAAGGAGCTGTTACTTTCCTATTCCTTCTCTTTTTTCCCTTCTCTTCCTAAGCTGAAAGTATGGAAGAATGTGCGAACTCGCCGGACCAATCAACCGGAGACTTTTTTATTACTTGACTCCGCTCTCTGGGCGCGGGTAACGTCAGGAGCGCGATCACGTAGTAAAGGTTTCCCGGATGACGCAGTAGCTTTTTCCGATCCCCGGGATGCCTGCTTCGTGGCCTAGTTTCTTGTGTGCTATGCTACGACCTACGGGGCTGCCGTAGATTTCGTCCGCGGCAACGTATCCAAGGCTACCAGTATTTGAAAAGTCGTACGCGTATATCGGCAACAAGCGATTTCTTCAAAGAAGCCTAAGAAATTATTGTGACGCGTTTAGTGTTCGTTCGGCAAATGACGAGCAGAAAGGGGTCCATTAAGATTCAACACGATGTGGCAGACATCGTCGTCTCGTTTTTGTGTGGTTGATCTGCAGTGCCCATATTGACATATATCTCGGAATACATCGTTCAAGTCCGCGAAGTTTATGGTTAGTGCACTGAACCCGACTTGTTGGAAACGAGTGACCGCTGTTTTACGTGTATTCTTCAAGATTATTTATAGAATCAGGCACTGTCTATTCTCCCCGCAGAGAGGAAAATAATTTCCCCGAAATTCTACCCGCAGTCGCCTCCCAATAGCTGGATGAAATCATGCGACAACTACCGAAAAATACTGACTTTCTTGTTCTCCCGGCATTTCGTGGAAACATGTTTCATAGGTGACTTTTCGTGCATACACGTTTCATGGACACTTTTAGTCGACACTAACATATCACCGACACTCGCTACGCAAATTGCACGCTGCAGGGACATTTTTTTGCGGGTGTGTCGATCACTGGCCGGCAGCCCCGTCCACGCGGCTTCGCGGCGACATTCTGCGACGGCTCAATACAGAAATGTTAACCCGCGTGGCCCACCCTACAAGAAATTTGCGGCGACAATCTGGGGTGACTTCTTACCAAAAAACAAAAAAAAAGGCTAATCATAGCTGTTTGTAAAACAATCTGTCAATGATACATCCTTCGATGAACTGATTGCCACCGCCAATGAGAGGCGTCTGCGGGTAGAATTTCGGGGGAATTATTTTTCCAGCTGCCGGGAGAATAGGGCAATGTAACTAAGAATTACCCCTGTTCTTGTTTGCTTTGCAATCTTCTCAGCTGTATAAAAGCTTAGAAATACCTTTTTACATTTCGCAGAGCGCTTGCACGTTTGTACTTTTCTACGGGACATGCTGTGCGTAATAAACTTCTAGGAGATTTGAAAACAAACTTCTGTGTCTGTCTTCCTGCCCGTTTACAAACACCTGCGCGAGTAAATTTTTTTACGGGTTTCCTTCATGTTTTAAGTAGGTTAATTTAGTTCGGGACATCTTTAATAAGTTTTAGATATCCAACCTTCCACATGGTGCCCATTTAGGGTTAACGAATAATTTGCCTGGGTGCCAGATGCTAGCTTGAGAGCGATTCATTTCAACAAGCATTGGTCAGCGAAGGGAATGCCGCGGCTTTGCTTCTGCTAGAGCAAATGAGCTAGTCCTGCCTTTCGTGGCTTGATCGCGTCTGTTCATTTGCTTGTGCGTGATATATTCAGTTGCAAAGTTCGGAAAGAGCTGATTGTGGCCAGTCATCCTTGACGTCACGACGACTTGGTTGAGGTTTCGGAAAACCTTCTAGTGTATTGTGAGCCAAGCTCTTCAGACCATCTCGATGATACATAAACGAGTGAACTTATGTAGAGCCTTGGACGTCGTCAACTTATGCGGTAGAAAACTGGAGTCGTCGCTTCAGTTGGATTACAAACAATGCTCGAGAAAGAGCGGTATGCAGACTTGTACACGTTACTGAAAAATAGTAAGGAATTACAATTACAATTACTCGAGGCTAAATTGTAATTTATTACGAATTACAATTACTCTCCCATGAAAGTAAGCGACCGTTACCCCCAAAAGTAATCCGTTACTTTCGTGGCGTTACTTTCAACAATATTTTCCTCAATTAAGAAACAAAGTGAAGAAGGTTATTCAAGATCTTAATGCTGCCACCTGTTCCATTTATTGACCTTGAGTATTTTAAGCAACAGCTGACTCTCGAAAGTCTCGTCAGACATTTTGCGTTATTTCTTACTAAATATGTTCACTGCTACGCTGAACACCCTTTGAACTGAGGCACTGGATGGGAGTGCCATATTGTGCCTCACGAATGCTTCATGCTCTGCATTGAGCTTTTTCAGCGAAGCAACGGAAGTACTATTTAGCTTGAAGATAGAGCAAAAGCTTCGTCGTTGCAGCCGTTGCCTGCTATTCGAGAGTTTTAGTAAAGGTTGCTAAAAGGAAGCTGATCATTAAATAATAAATAAGGTTAGGCTCGATATTCTTCTTCCTTTGGTTCTGAACAGGTCGAGCCTCGGTTGAGACGTTTGTGAATAAGAAAAGTTTCAATATTTAAATATAAGTAATCGAGGAAAAAAAACAGGACACTTATTACAACAATTAATTGGAACGTTTGTTAAAACAAGGAAACGAAACGCACGTTTTCCATGTGTACCTTTCTTGGTGCCGTTAAAAAACGCACGGAGCACGGACCGACTGCAGTTTACTCCGGTATTCTCCAGATGGATGTCCGCTGATGCCACGGGCAGCGAAGGGCAGAAACTAAGCGACGCTATGGCCCCACTCATGAGTTTCACTCTTTGAATCTTAAGTCTAAGTCAGCCACCATTATGTTTTATTTTTTAAAAATATCTGCTTGAGATAAGATGCGTCCTGCTGGGGTAAAAACAGGAAGAAAAAGGAAGACTATTACCATTTTCGAAGTGCTCGCAAAAAGCTGACTCACAAAAGGGTAACTGGGATGCAGATAACCTGGATGAAATTCGCAAATAAAGTGGGCCAACCCTAGAAGTTGACCACAAAAAAGTAAGTAGCTTTTAAAACAGGGTCAAACAAGGTGAAAGAAGCAGAAAAAACTACATCCTGTTTTCTAAGAGAAGATGATAAGTGTGCATCGACCTAACGAGGATGCTGTAGTAGGCTTAACACCTTCACATATTATCACATCTCTTTTAGCGGATTTTAGGGTAGACGAGCGTTGTCTCGTGTTGTGACATTATGAAAATGGTCGTAGTTACTATAACCCAGAGCCTTTTATACTGCTATAACCGACAAGGATATTACTAATTCTTGTCTGCGCACTCTGCTACCTTGGAGCATCTCAAAGAGGCATACAATCACTTGGTGTCTTCCACTCCCCGCCTTCGATCGCAATCTGAAAAACAGACACAAAAAAAATAATAACTTCCCCACTTTTTTTTTTTGTTTTGTTGTAGAAATGTTATTTGGATCTTTTGACATTGGTTGTGAGGGTTCTAAAAAAAGATTCAGGCTTGGCGTTGCAAAAAAAAGGCTTTGCGGAACTGAAAAGTGCCAAGCCTCCTCTGGAGTGTCACTGCGCTCAACTTTACCAAAATGAAAACGACCTTCTTTGAGAAGGGGGGGGGCGGGATTGGAAAAAAAATGTAACGGATTACAAGGAATCCGTTACGTAAAAAATGTATGGGAATTACTTTAAAATTACTCTAGAAAATATGTAATTATTCCGTTACTAAATTACCAATAAATGTAAGGGATTACAAGTAATTCCGTTACTTGTAACGGATTACGTACAAGTCTGGCAGTATAGTGTATGTATGCGGGCATATCTTTTTCAAATGACAACCCGCATGCGGATATTTTCTCATACGTAAACAAGACCTTGGGTAAGTGATTTTCAAGTACCGCTAATTATTTGAGCAATTCGTTCATTTTTGTTTTGCTTTAACTTTATTCAATAAAGGTAAAGCAGCCGTTCATTCCAACATTACTTTTAACTTCTTGATGCGCTAGTGGCTCCAATAACGACATTTTTACTGTAATAGCTTGTATTACCCTGTACCAGTTCATCTTGCTGCAAGCTGTACCATTTGAGTTACAATAATAAAAAATATCAACAGTATCAGTAAAAAAATCAAGCTGCTTTGATTTCGGTAAGCATGACGTGAACCCTTCCTTGACCGAAGTGTTTTTCTTGTTTTATTTTGGAATAGTACAAAGAAGTCAATGCACATGTGTTCTTTTTATTATCTAATGGGAGCACATGCAGTGCTTGCAAGCTTCTCAGATTGACAAGCGTCGAATGAAAATATTGAGGTTGAAAATTTGTCGCGATTCTTCTATTTTGGTTTTATTTTAACGCATCCGCTTCCACTACATTCCGGGAGTATCAAACTCCGTACCGGAGGTACACAGTACAAGTTTTTACACATTTAAGGGAGTAACATGGGTGTTGTAGCAACTTACACCCTCGGCTACACACTTTTATCACCCTTAAATCTAGTAATACACCCTCATAATTTTACCGAAAGGGGTGCTGTTTCGTGTTACACCCTCCATGTAGTGAAGGGTGTAGAAGAGGGTGCTAAATAGATAATACGAAAAGGGTTTGGAAAGCTTCTATACGGCTCTCTTTATAATGTACAGGTTAGATTTCTGCTTGAACAGCAACAATTGTTAGCAGTCTTATTTTTATGTCAGTTGTAATTTACGCAAATAGCTGATAATAAAGTGCCTCTTTTGCATACAAGTTTTATGTTTGCAAACAAAATTTTATATATGAGTTCATATTTAATTTTCTTACAAGTTACTCCGTACTCAGAAATTGAAAACCATGGAGAAATGCTCAATACTAGCATTTTTACAAATATTTATTGCTGGAAGTGCACAGTAAGAAAATCAGTTAGCCTCGAGTTTATATCTGACAGCATAACATGAAATAAAATAAAGTAAATATTTTCACAAATATTCATGACGTGCTGCTAGAACCTGTCACATGACCATGTCAACCTAGGTAAAATATTCATTTGAGAATAAGATTACATGCACAATAACTCACACACATAAAGAGGCAGAACCCATAATAAACCAGTCCGAGACATCCCGTACAAAAATGGTCTATGGTCGTCTATGAAAAAGTAAATGGCATTCTATCACCTCCTATAGCCCTGTGTGGTCGGCCTTAGAAATCCATAAAAACGGCTACAGCCAGCTATAGAAAAGTCTAGGTCCCTGTGTCTAAAGTCAGGGAACCAATAAATTTTCTTTACCCGCCTATAGAAAATTCTACGGTCCTGAGTCTAAAAACTCAGGGCCACGCTTCAATAATAATAATAATAATAATAATAATAATAATAATAATAATAATAATAATAATAATAATAATAATAATAATAATAATAATATTAACAATCGTATTAATAATATTAATAATAATAATAATATCAATAATAAATAAGTTTGTGTTTATAACTGTCCAGGGACATCCAATTGGTCTTTTGCTGGCGCAGTTCAATAGAAAGCACAAACAGACGCTTGCGCGCGCGCAGGCACATACATACACGCGCGCGCACGCACGTACACACGTATTCACACGCACAAACGCATGCCCGCGCGCAGACACACACGCATGCACAAGCACAGACGCACACACGCATGCACGCGGACGCATCCACGCGCGCTCGCACACAGACACGCAAACAAATACAACGGAGGAAACGTTGCTTGAGTTAGTTTCGGTTTCGGTTCACACAAAAAAGAAAACCTAAAGTTTAAATAAAACCTAAGATTTACTCACTTTTTGTAATGTTGTACATTATTATTGTAGTGACATTCTTATTGTTACTAATATAATAATAATTTGCTCAGCATCGTTTAAAAAAAGAAAAGAGACTCTTGAAGACCGCGCAAGACCATCGCTATTGCAATCAGCTTCCGTTGAGCTCGGTTGAATGGTCGTTGGAGTTCAGGAGGATTCGGAAACCTCCTTTCTTTTTACGTTTTAGCCGTTTTAGCGGATATTTTAGATATCTTCCTTACGAATACCGTGTTCAAGAATACCAAGCGATGACTGAGAGCTGGGAGACGCTGCGTCTTGCCAACGCCCGTAAGTTCAGGACGGCATGGACGACTCGTGCAAACGCCGGTAAGCAACTTTCTTTGTTTCTGCGAAGTGGGCTGCTGTTTCAAACTTTGTCGTGTACCGTGTGCTTGCTAAGCTATGCTTCATTTTAACTATGCTTCTGCCCTGCGTTATTTCGTTATTCGAAAAGAGCGTATCTTCTTCGAAACCTGTGGCTCGCTCCCCAGTGTGAGGAAGATTGCCGTGCGGCGGAACTGTGGGCATGTTCTGGGCGCCGTCCTCCGACACTCCTCCGACGACGCTTTTGCGGAGCGTTCAAGTGCCCTCTGACGGCAGTTCAAGCATTCAGCCGCCGTCCCAAAGTGTTAATCACAGGTCGTGCTAGTTCTGACGTCTTGTCCCAACGGCCGCTCGCCACCGATTTGTTTCGTAAAGCGGGAGCGAGAAAAACGTTACAAGAGCGAGCAGAATGATTTTTTTGCCTAAGCTAATGCCTGTGCCGTAGAGACGCGCGGTCTCTTCGCGTTTGCCGAACCGGCACACTTTCTAAGTTTACGGTTGTGTGATGTAAAACAAAGAAGAGTTTAGATGTCACGTTTTTTAGTAGTGGCGAAAGCCCTTACAAAAAGCAGAGCAGCTAGAAAAACCAAGAACATAAAGAAAGGTAGAAAAAATGAACTTAAACGCCTGAATGAACTTAAACGACCTGAATATTCTATGGAGTTGAAAGACTACCACCGTACCAACTCACCCGGTTATTCTTTCTGTCAAAGAATAATAGCCAAAGTAAGAAATAAATAAATGCCAACTGTTTAGTGGTTATAAATTCGTAATTTGTGCAGTGCAGCCCTACCCTACTGTACTCTTTTTATGATATGAGGAAATGTGTAAATGTATAGGACAGTTCATAGCAACCATTTATGTCCAACCCATTTTAATTAATCGTTTCTCAAGAGCTCGAAGTTATACAAAAACATGTTCTTCATAAATTAAGCCGCACCACTGAATGTACAGTAGCATGTGACTTGTATGTTCTCAGCAAAAGAAACTTGTATGTATGTTCTCAGCAAAAGAAAAGGATGCATGCAAAATGCGCCAATCATTTTGTTTCCTCTCTGTTGGAACTTCTTTCAGGTACACACAAAAGGTGGGTGTCTATGTCTAAAAGAGTGGAATTGACTTTTCCTGTAGGGCTGGAAGGCCTGACTCAATTTGGCTAGCGGCTTGAAACCTATGGGAACCTGGGGAACTGCATCAGAATAGTGAGAATGACACCCACCTTGCACTTCCTCAACGATGGCACCGTGAGGAAGGGGAGCTGCCCTAAAGTGAATGCGATGGCAGGTGGGTCGTTTCAGTGAACCCCTATACAGATGATACCAAGCAGAAAATTATTAAAAAATGTATTATTAAAAGCATGGAGTGTGAAGGGGACGGACAAGAAGGAGGAGATCAACACAGCGCTGTGTTGTGTTGGTATCCTCTGTTCCCATATTCTTCGTGATTTCTTTTAATGATTGCCTACCAACTGGTTCAGTCATCAGCACTATAGTGCTGATGATTGAATCAGTTGGTAATCAATAGCATACTTTTATTGAATATAGTCAATACAAGTATGCTGCTATTTATTAGTATGCATTAACAATGTGCTTACAATATAATCCCACAGTCATGCATTAATGAACAAAAATAGAAACGAGGATGCAAGCTAGCTATACAGGCTAAACACGAATAATTTATTCAAGACGGGTTCTCAGGAAGATGACACAAACGCAGAGAAGTGTCAAACACAGCTGAGTTTTAATGGGCAAAAAAAGAATAGGCGACCCAAAAGAGGAAACGTAGGGGAGGACATGAAGTCACTCTTTACAATTTCTCTTTTGCTTACCACCACTTTGCGAAGGGAATTCCTTCCTGGACCTTACAGCGTTATACTGTTCACAACTCCTAACATACCCAAAAACAGTAAACGCAAAAAAGCAACCTACTAGCATCTGGGTAAATCTGATTAACCGAACGACAGGAAATGCCCTTGAGCTTTCAACCTAGGAAATAAAAAATATCATGCACAACATCAAGATTTCAAAACACAGACGGACATCACACCTGTTTCTAATGAAAAATATAGGCCATGAAACTTCTTCCACTCGATGGCAAAACACAGGGAAGGCATTCAACAGATTTCTAGGTTTCATCATTGTTATTGATTCTTTACAGTATACACTTGCGGTCACTCTCGTTGGTCAAAACTATTTCAGTAGTGTTCCATAAGGCCACACAATTATTACACTAGATCACGTGTTTTGACACAGCTGAATACAGATCTTATTTTTCTGCAACATTTATACTAAGTTCAATCGGTCCTTTATGCAGGGTTTTGTCGCATGAAATGTTCTATGGGTCGAGCGACACTTTTAGCGGTCCTTGGGAAATGTCATGCTGTAGGTTTATGTAATATTGGCTTTTCTTTGTTACTTTGTGGTATATGGCAAGCTGTATTAAATTTATTGCAGGTCCCAGCTGCACCATGCGGTGCAGCTGGACCTGCAAAATTATTTCAGTAGTGTTCTATAAGGCCACACAATTATTACATTAGATTACGTGTTTTGACACAGCTGAATACAAATCCTTATTTTTCTGCAACATTTATACTAAATTCGATCGGTCCTTAATGCAGGGTTTTGTTGCCTGAAGTGTTCTATGAATCGAGCGAGACTTTCTAGTGGTCCTTGGGACATTTCATGCTGTAGGCTTATGTATTACTGGCTTTGTTACTTTGTGGTATATGGCAAGCTGTATTAAATTTATTCCAGGTCCCAGCTGCACCAAGCGGGTAGACTCACCGTCAAAGCCCGCAAGCCGCTCTCTTCAAGCCGCACAGAGTGTCCTATGAGGTGAACAGTCATTTCTGGCGGTCCTTGGTGCATGCCGTGCTGGGGGTTTATGTAAAACTGGCCTTGTACAGTTTGATCCAGTTTTACTTAACGAAAAAGTGGACCTCTATAGTTGGATGGTGCACGGCTGCATGCACATGCACCCGGAATTTATATATATTTTATATACATATATACAAAGCTTTCTAATTTAATTCAAACAAAATTTAAAAAAACGGCGTGAGTGTTACTTGGATGCTGCCTTCACTGTGTGTTTGTGGGGCTCGGAGGACATTGCATAAGGGGAAAATCCTTCGCAGTATGTTATTCAAAACTAATTAACCAAAATTTTAATAATATGTTTAATAATGGTTTCATGGGATATGTTTCAATTCTAGTTTCAGAGGCAGTGAATATTAAAGACTAACCCAATTGACACAATTTGCGAATGGCAACAATTTCGAGATATTCAATGCTAAAAATCTGCCTTTTCGTCGCCCAATTTCAAAATCTTGCGCTCAGAAGGCCTCAGGATGTCGTGCGGACGTGGTTGCTTCGGACGCACCTTCACTATCCTGGAAGTATGACGCCGATGCTTCCACTAAGGACACACTGTCGAGATAATGACGATCGTACCCGGTACGACTATGTCACTCTTCTACCCACCATTAACGGCACGAATTCTTGAGCCCAAGCTGAGCGCGGTTTTTGCATCAGACATTAAAAACGCAAAAGTTGGACAATGAATACCTCGAAGCCGCTTGGCTTTTCGTGAATTGTTTAAATCGGGATAGCCTTTAATATTGACTGGCTTTTAACACTGCAGTTGCAACATGGTCCATAAAGCCATTAATTACAAAGCTAACAGATTTTGGTCAATTCGTCAACATACTGTGACAATTATTCCCTTTACTAATGTCCGCCGAGTCCCACGAACACGCAGTGAAGAAGACATCAACGTAACTCTCACGGCCTTTTTCTTTAAATTCTGTTAGCTTCCAAATAATGTGCTGTGTATACATGTAAAACGACTTGTAGGATGTAATCATGCGCATAATTATTACGAAGCTTTGCTTTTCACCCACTTAAATATTGAATTTTTATCGCAACCTTCCATACATAAGCAAACCATCCAGTTTGGTACTGAAAATGTATTCTATTCGGCAATAAAATCAACAGACTACTACTTGGTTCGCCTTTGGCTTTATACTTAAAATAATAGGCATGTGCGAATCCTAGATTTTGGGCTTAAAGTGAATAATGATTTGAGCTTGTTAACTTTTCAGTTGAATATCACATAAATTCTGCACCTCTCTCTATGCCGGCGAATTCTGGGTCCATTCACATCAAGTCATCCAGCAGCCGCAGATTACTTTTAGGGCCACCGAGATTGTTCTTCTTTTGACGCAGACAGCTCATTTTATATTTTGTCAGAACACTTTTGTCTGTCACGAATTCGAGGGGTGCAGCAAGGTGCAAACTGAACAATGTCTCATAGATAGCTGTAAAAATATATTATCACGAGCACCTTTTTATATGCAAACCCCCCCCCCCCTCCACCGTTGAAAACCACAACCGTCAACCTCGCCACGCTCGTCGCGCTGCGTGCCGGATTTTCGCTGCTCCGGTTGGTGTTCAGACGGGGGAGCTCATGTGGTCAGCCACTGGACATGAAATGTAGATTGTGAAAGTTAATTTTGACAGCTACATGCGAGACATTATGTTTGCTGTCTTCTGTAACCTTCATCTTTGGGTTTTTCAGTATAGAGGAGGAGGCAAAAAAATTAACATTGGCCAAGGGACAAATATTAGCATGTACCGTTATGGTCAGTCGGCAGCCCTATACGGTTCATAACGCAAGGTGGCGAGGTGAGAAGGGTGCGTCCGTGGCAGACATAGATTGTAGCACCTGAGCTCCCCAACTTTTGTCGGCGTTTGCCCCTTTTTTTCTTTTTAAAACTTGCCTCCCTTTGGCTATGTTCGCTGATACCGTTAAGAACCCATTATCGCACCCAATGAACGCTGGCGACCGATGACACCGCCTGACAAAGCGTGTCTGCCCAAACGTTCCTCCTGTTTGCCTTCTGACTCTTTTGGACACATTGTTTCTCATCTGTGCATCCTCTTACCCAAACAATAACCTTAAATGTGCACAGGAAGGCTGCTGTCTGCAGAAAGAAAACCGGCCGCTGTAAAAGCGAAATGTAAGAGCAAAGCAAAAATCACTCTCATTGCGGAAACGAACCAGTGATGCGTCGGATTTTTGGCGTGGCTTCTATTTTTTTACCTCCAAACCTGTCAGCTCATTTCCAACAATAAATGTAAGAAGATACACAAGTCTAGCAGCGTATCATAATACATCGCAAAAGTATTTCACTACAGAAACACATAGATTTCGCAAATGCATCTTGGTACAGAAATAGAGATACCCAAAAGTGTCGCTAAGATTATATGGCAATACTTTCATGTCGTGATGTTGCGCCGATTGTAATTCCTCAATCGTTTTACATTGCTGTAGACGCCGGTTATTTGTTTAAACATAAGCACTGTATGTCTGTGTGGAGGCTGATGCTCATGGCCTTAATTGCAGCGAATAATAGCAGTTGACGAGAGCAAACATGTTTTGGCCTTCTACATTATTGCATGTTGTGCTTTATCCCTTTACTTAACGCAGGGCGAGAACATCCCACCGACACCATGTGTCCTCTACGCCAAGCAGGAGCTGGACGATGCAGACTTTCTTCACCTTGGTGTGGATCGTGAGCGCTTGTTCTCAGTTTTTACTGCAGAAGAGGGGCTGTGCATGTTGTTGGCAGCATAGTGGCTGTTCAGCATCCAGTGCGAATGCAAGGCCTCCAACGCGCTGGTTGCTCTGGAGAGGCTTTTCTTTGACTTGTGGGACACAACTCCAATGACAGTCGTAATCAAATTTTTGAACAAAGTTTGCAGACAGGTATGTGGTCGAAGAGATGTTTTGTGAGCCGTTTTAAAAGTTTATAATGTACTTTTCTCGCCAGCATTATCAGGTTCATTTTTTTGCTTCCAGAATGAATGATAGGTTTTATGGAGGCATGTTTTTTTTCTTTCTTTAAATGTTGGGCACCTTCTGTGATAACTTATGCTGACCTCCTGAAGGCGAGGTGCTTAGAATTTAGCTGTACGAGTTCCTCATCCATAGTCGTCTTCCAGAACTTTATAATTGTGATTGTACGTGAGCAAGAGGATAGCGTCTTCTACTGAAACATTTGCTTTTTTGCCGTAGAGTGCAAGTTCATTATGTGATATATTTCGTTACATGTTTGCAGATAGCATTCTTTATGTCATAAAATGGCATACATTGTATTTTTCATTTGTCTTTTAGGGTTCAATAAATGTTCAATTTAACACATTCTAATTGATGTCGTAATGAGCTTCACTTACTGAAATACTGCTGTGGTTCAGTCAAAGGCTAGACCACCCCCTCTACCCTGTTTCCAATTAGTGATCAGATCCGCATAAGAAGACTAGTTATAAGGGAAGCGTGTTGCCTGCAATCCTCTGAAACAAACAAAACATGTCACTTGATCTCCAAACAGGAATGCTCCCTTGCCTCGTTTGTGGGTGCCCATGATGCTTAGAATGATTCAGCCGTGCAGTATGAGGCTTGGGGCCACTGCTTGCTCACTTAGAGTTCGAGAAAGGGGGCGCCGTAGCACTTCCCAATTGCCCCCGGAGTTATGATCTGGCTTGCAAGGAGCTCTTTTGTATTACTTCATGAGTTGTGTTCAGTGTGACTCATTATTTCTTTATCACGTGGCTCGTATGTGGTGATGTGGCAATCCCTCTAAGTGAAAAAAGTGTAAATGTGTTCAGTAAACATGATAAGCTGTAAATCATATAATAATAATATAAGAATATGCAATACCGTATATGATTTTTGTACAATTTACAAGTTCTGATAATTGTATTGGACACAATCCTATATTATTTTCACTGGGGCCTATACTTCATTTCACCCTTCGTCCGAGTGCGGCGGACGCTACCAGCCAATCCAGCGTCGAGAGAGTGTCATGTGACCTTGAACTTCACTTAACCAAAACGTCGCGTGATACTCTCCCGGCGCCGGATTGGCTGGGGCGGCCCAGCATCCACTGGGCCACCCCAGCGGGCGCCCATTCCATGCCAAGCACCCTTTTCCAAGGGTGTTAGCAAGCACCCATTATGAAGGGTGCTTGCCTGAACACCATGAGGGTGTTAGCCCAGGACAAACTGATTTACACCCTTAAGTGTGTACAAACTTTTACTGTGTACTCAAGGCTTCTCTTTCCCATTAGTGCCAGCAAGCTTGTGTAAAGTGAAAAATATTGTAACTGAACATCGTTGCACGGACCCTTCAACTAAAGTTACTTTTTTTTTACTCCTGCATTACCGAGGGATCTTAATTGTAGGACCATGGATGACTGGAGTTGTGGTCGCAACCAGCGTCGTAAGACGTAGTACTCAAAAAGTCCAATAAATATTAAGCAACCTTGCAGCAGCTTCGCTTGTCATTAATATGTAAAGGTTTTTGGGGTTGAGTTCTCCACCTTGAGCTCCCAAAATTCTTGACAGTCTTCTGAGGAACACCAACATTTTGTGGCCGTCTGTGATAAATTGTATATGAAGTGTATAACTACAGCCACTTTCGGCCAGTCACTGGCCGAAAGTCAATGGCCAGTGGCTGGCCAAACGGGAATGGCCAGGAGCTGGTCAAAAGTGAATGGCCACTGGCTGGTCAAAAGTGACTGGCCAGAGTGGATGGCCAGTGACTGGCCAAAGGGAATGGCCAGTCACTGGCCAAAGGTGAATGGCCAGTCACTGGCCAGCGTGAATGGCCAGTCACTGGCCTAAAGTGAATGGTCAGTGGCTGGCCAAAGGTGAATGGCCAGTCACTGGCCAAACGTGAATGGCCAGTCACTGGCCTAAAGTGAATGGCCAGCGACTGGCATAAAGTGAATGGCAATTCACCAGACGAGGACCAAAACACTGCTATTGCCGAGCACTTTGTCCAGGGATCGGCCGTCGAAAATCTGGTTGGCCATAGTACACTTGCCAGCGATGGCCCATTCACAACGTGCTGCTTGGGTTCTTTCTTTATTCCATCCTTTGGCTACTCGGAAAATACACCGTTTAATGAGTTGTCATTTTCAATTAAAAGAGGCAGTGCTGCAGGTCCCCAAAAGCTTCCTCAGCTTCCAAACTCCCTACAGCTGGACTCGCTGACAACAGGGGAAAACAGGAGGAACAGCAAGCATTCAAACGGCTGTCCAGTGGTAGATACAGCACTAGTAGAAGAAAATGTGAAACCTGTGAAGGGGACAGTTTGCGGAGAAAAGCTTCTGGTATTTTAGCTTCAGGACCAATTTGATTTCGCTAAAATCTCAATTTTAGAGCCTAAGGAACTAATAACGGGCTAGTCACCTTCGGTTACGTTTGTTGTACCTTACTTGAGGGATAATATAAACAAGTCGACAGATACCACGAGTGGAGTTTATTTAAATACTTTCCAAATCCAGAAAAGGTCAAAGGGCGAGCAATGTATATAAATAAATGTTCTTTCTCTTTACTTTGCCCCTGTACTTGGGCTCTCACTTGTGATTATCTCTCCAGACTGTATTTGACATGTTGCTCGAGCAGCATGCAGCTATTCTGCTTCGGCAATCTTGTTTAAAAACAGAGATTAAAAAAAACGAAATAGTATACATAACTTTTCAATTCATTCAACCATCAGCAACATTTATTGTGTGAGATGTAAATCTATAGTGATGTCCTGCAATTGTGGCTATATTTTTTATTTTCTATATACCAGCTGCGATTCATGCGTCGCCTGCCCTGTCAACCAGGCCTGAAATGTTAGTGAAGTTTCGTCTACAGCTACAGGCCATACTTCAATAACGCCACATATTAAAATTTACACCTCCTACGAAAAACACGCACAAAAAAAAATTAAACAGAAACGAGCGCGCCGACAGCTAACGCCGTCAGCCAACCTCCACAGGCGAGCGGGCGAGCCGGGAACAATTTGCCCCACCGTGACGTCACCCCGGTTCGCCGTAAGAGGGCGCCACGGAACTTTCGGGGCTAATAGGTGAATAAAAAATGAAAGCCGTTTACAACTCCTCTGTAACGCCGAATTAGAGCGCAACTCTTGAGGAGGAGGGGAAGGCACGGGAGGGGGGGGGCAGATCGTGACCTCGGGAGGGGGGGCCACGTGGCCTGGGTCACGTGACCTCGAGGAGGGGGTTTCCCTGCCAAATCTAGCGGGAAAATTTTCCGCTAAATTTAGCGGGGAAAATTTTCCGCCAGACTTAGCGGGGAAAATTTCCTCACAGACTTAGCGGAAAAAATTTTCCGCTAGATTTAGCGGAAATTTTTCCGCCAGATTTAGCGGGGAAAATTTTTCCGCTAGATTTAGCAGGGAAATTTTCCGCCAGATTTAGCGGGGAAAATTTTCCGCTAAATTTTGCGGGGAACTTTTTCCGCTAGATTTAGCGGGAAAATTTCCGCCAGATTTAGCGGGGAAAATTTTCCGCTAGATTTAGCGTGGGAAAATTTTCCGCTAAATTTAGCGGGGATAATTACCCATCATGCACTGCGCGGTTACGCCGACGGCGACGCCGACGGCGACGGCGACGCCGACGCGTGACGGCGACGCCGCCAGCCGAAACGGGCGACTAAGAGCTGCGCTCTAAAAATAAAGCAGATAGCATGTATAACAACAGTTAGACTGTCAGCCCTATCGAGCTGCCTACACGGATTAAGTAAGCAACATAATTAGGACTTCTAAAAAGAAACAATTTCTAGAAACAATTTTACAGTAATTTAAGATTAAAACTTGCAGAGGGCAGAAAACGAGCGAAACACCTTATTCTGAATAATGAAATGACTGCCGTGGGACAACCAATTCCGTAGACTGTTCTTGGGTAGCTGAGCACCATCCAACACAATATTGCACCTCTTACCACAAAAAATGAAAAAAGATCGGGGTTGTACTTTCTAAGACAGCAAGCTCATGTGCGTTCATGTG
>JAZHYW010051659.1:0-15966 GCA_037355805.1 Ixodes ricinus
ATGGTGAATTCCACTCGTAGATCCGGAGCGCTTTCCAAAATCCGCGAGGGAGCCGAAATTCCGCTCCGTGGGACCCGCTCCAAATCGACGAGGGGAAGATAAACTCGCATTTTTGGAGCGGCCTCCCCCACACCCCTCCCCACCGCTTCCCCTTCCGCCGTTCAAAATGGCCGCTGCTCGAACTTGACAAGCCCACCAACGCCTCAGCCGACTGATCTTTCCGACGCAGAAATAACACGCGACACAGGCTGGGCGAAATTATACGTACACCACGGCGCCCATGTCGCAAATAACGAAGACGTTCGCGTTCGGCACCGTCACATACCTTTCGGCCGCCTCGAAGCGGCGGGGCACGGACAGCGATTGCCAGCGGTGGAGTTCAGATTTCGGGACGACTTTAATAAACACAGAGGTAACAAACTATCACTTGCACGGTCGTTGACTAATCTCTTCCTGCTTTATTGCACGGGAAAACGCCGGCGGAATGCAGTGTAGAAAGGTAAACAATCATTGGCTGCAGAATGAACAGGCCTAACCTTGCGTCTGCCTCCGGCTTTTCTGTCGTTCTTTTTCTCGTTCTTCCTCTCACGATCACAGATGTCAGCGCTTACGATTTACCACGCTCCACAGTCTCGGCTTTGTATCCCTAATCTACGCGAGGTAGAAGCGTCCGAGCCGTCACAATCCCGCGTAAACAACCGACGCACCCGAACAGATCCAACTCGACGACACGACCGTGGCTGCCGTGGCCCCGCCGACCCGCCAACTTCGCCGCGCCGCGCATGCGCACTGCCTAGGAAATGACGTAGAGCGCTCTGTACTTCCCGTATTTCCGGAGAGATCTGTGAAATCCCGGAGAGCAAGTTCGGCGGGGTTTGGGGCGCTCCGTGGAGCGGGCGCTGCTAGAGATCTGCGAGCGGAAGATGGCCAGCTCGAGCCAGATCTGCGAGCGGAATATGCGCGCTCCAAATGGAGCGCTTTTGGAGCGCTGTAAAATTGTTTCAGAAATTCGTTTTTTTGAAGTCCTCAATTTATGTTGCTTACTTAATCCGTAGTAGGCATCGAGCCGATAGAGCTGACTGTCTAGCTGCTTTTATACATAGTAGTTTACTTTATTATTTTATTCACACTATAAGCTCTTATACACATGTTTTGAAGACATTCATATGCCTAGCTCAACATCGAACGTTATTAATCACGCATGCATAGTTCACACACAAAAACACGTAAAAGAAAAAAATACAGCCAATGTAAAATGTTAAATGTAAAATATACATATGTAAAATATGACCAGCGAATGAAATGCGAGGTAAATAAGGTAGGTAATTCACACTTTTGGAATTGTAAATGTAGCTTGATATAAGCATCAGAAGAACAGTCTGCAAAGACCTACGGGAGAATTGCCTCGCGATAAGCAAAACGTCAACTTCTCGCCTCTCCACTCCTCTTTGTCTACTTGAGATGCGTGCGCAGGATTTTTCTCGAAAATGTTGAGCGTCGGATTTTGACTGCAGAAAGGATGGGAGGCCAGGGACGCCCTTACGAGATGAGTGATATTAATAGCAGTGTAAAACCTCGCTATTTTCTATTTCGTTTTTGCAGCGGCCTTGTATCTCGTTTCTAAAGATATCCAGTGCTAAATGACCATCTCGAAAAACCAAGCAACATTGAAATGTTTTGATAACGTGTGAACGACTGAAAATTATTCCTGTCGATCATCTCCATCATCTCGCTTGGGAATGCCGTATTTTTCAGAGAGAGATGTCACCGACGTACGATGGCGAAGATGTTCCATCTCCCTATTTTTTGTGGTTGATGCTGAGTCCAGGCGTGTCATCTGGTTTTGCCTCTCTTCTCTCACGTCAATCGCGAGTGCGCACGCGAAGCCAACTCGACCCAACCGCGGGGATAATTATAGGTCTGCAGTCTCGCCCTTGACTCGCGTACAGGCGACATATTTTTAGGCGTGCCAATTTTCCTCCGGTGACAAAAAAAAAGTGAGTGCCAGCGGAACGTTGACGAAAAAGCCTCGCAGCCTTCACCGATTGGACGCCGAACGTACTCTCTTGAGTAGTGACCGAGCAATCGTTACTAGTAACGTTGGAACCGAAAGAAGTTACTCCCGCGGTTCACATCACGCGATCAAACACAGAGCGGCAACATCGTCGCGCGCTGAACAGGCGAGCGCTTGCACGCGCTAAACTAGCGCACTTCACCGCAGACCCTTCCAAAATGTTCTCCAGGCCGGTCCCATTTTTAGTTTTCGTGCGTATAGCGCGTGATTTTATCGCTTTCCGAAGTCGACGTTAAGCATGCAGCGCGCTGAGCTGAGGAGGTCCCACGCTGGTTGAGAACATGTAAAATCATTGGAATAGTAGTGTAGACCTTTCCAAAAAGACCGTGTGGCCGGTGCCAATTTGAGTGTTCATGCGTAGGTTGCCTGGAAGCTGAAGACGAACATGCGTTTTCGGGGATCGCGCGTTGGCTGTGGTTTGAACATTGAAAGCGACGGTCTCGCGCGACTCGTGGCTAGCGAGTCAGCGTCAAGAGAGCCGGCTCCTCGTGTACTTGCGGCGCCGATCACAGCTGTGCACTTCCTGAATTCTGAAATGTTATGCGGCTCCATCTGATTCGAAAGAGTAGCCGCGCACCCCTGTGCTCCAAGCTTTCAGCATGGCCGTAAAAAGCGCGCGCCTGCTCTTTTTGGATGGGGCTGTTCATGAGGAAGGTGGCGTAGCTGTCTTCATGTTCTCCCTTCCGAGTGTCTCAGCCCCGCAGAGCTGTGCGGCATTACACCATGAAGAAATCCCGGAAGATCTACGTTACACGCATCACGCGACGCAAATGTGAGGCTTTTGAACTCTAAAAAGAAAAGGGCGTAGTTTTAGACCCTTCGTCCTGTATAGCGCACCCCAAAACTGAAGTCTGATGTACATGCGCACGGCTCGTCGAACTGACGGTCGCAGCGCTTATAGGACCTGATTACCCTGTCCGATATAACTGCATCAAACTGATCGAGTTCGATACCAAGGGTTACAAAAGAAATCGCTCGAGGCTGATGCAGTAAAGCCACAGTGCACCGCGAGTGATTTATTTTCTTCGTACACAGTAACACGTGCTAGTAGCTGTTCTATTAGCGTTGTACCACTGGCTATCAATCCGCTTGTGGAAAGTTGGTATTTTGCGGCAAAGCTTGATGCGTCTCTACGTCGACACTGAAGTTTTGCTGGGTAACATTGGGACAGGCTGTAGCTATCCCATAGTTGTATTACTCGGTTATCAATCTGCTTACGGGTTTCGGCAGCGATTCTCCTACGTCGAACTGAGGCTGTGGTGTCAGCTCACGCGGCGGAGGGACATGGGTTCGAATGCTCTGTCGGGAGCGTGAGTGCGATGTGGCCAGTTCCTGCGGCGGAGATGAGGGTGCTGTTTGCGTGATCAGTCTCGGGGCGTATATTTGTCATTAAACGGTTTGATATAAAGCGTGGAGTAGCATTAATTTCGTCCCAGGCGGTGTCAATGGTACGAACTGCTAAACTGGACTGCAAACGCTGATATCTCTCCTCCGGTCCCTCGTCGGTGTCAACGACGATGCTGAGAAGGAAATTGATCCTGCTGTCGACGTCACGCACATCTCTCAGTGAATTTCTCCCCGCATGCAAATACAGCTTACAGTGCCGAACTTGCCGCGCCGCCAGAAACGGCGGTTCTGTGATCGCATGCAGGTAAACGCTACATTATATTCTATGTCACCACTCCCTTTGCCATGATAGCAGGCGCAAGGGGCCATGTTTTGCAGGTGTTCTACTTAGCCGGTTCTATACTCTCCTCATGAGTTCCGTGTAGCAGAGGCAGCATGGGCGCTGTCGCCTTTCAGATTTGATTTCTTTCACGAGCACTCGCGAAAGAACAGCAAATATGAATGTCCCGTGCCCGCGCCCATGCATTTGCCTTTGCTGCACGAAACTCCTGAGACAAAGTATAGAACGCTTTGTGGAGGTATAAAGTAAAATAACGGATTGCAGACTTTGGTGAGCGAACCGAGGGATAAACCCAAACTTCCTGATCGCTCGTCTATTTTTTTTCTCCAAGTCCAAAAGATATCCGGAATGAAAGAAGAGAAAACTCGTCCGAGCCGTCACCGAGTTTTTCATGTCTCCGTTCCTCTCAACGCCATCACAGCTTCTTGGCGCCTCCATATAGAAAGCAGTAATAAAAAATTGTAAAGAAAAACAGTAAACGGCCGATACCTCGTCACTTACACTTCCGAACTCTGAGTTTTTTGTTTTTTTTTATATATCGAAGTCAGCCGTGTTGTAAATTTGCAATCATCGTAGAAGAAGAAAAAAAAAACTTGATCAATGGCGTTAATAATGACTACCGACATGCAACTCGGGACAGCTCTAAATCTTTAAAAAAAAATGTCTTCGGCAGCTACTTCCACTCAACAAAAAAGAATGAAGAAGCGATGAAAAGCCATGCTGGGGAGGGAGGGGTGTGTGAAAGTTTTTGCACGCTGGAACTTTTGCGTTTATTACGCCATCTTGAAGGGTTTAAACATTAAAAAAGTTTCTATGTTGGGATTGTAGAGTGGCTCTTCAAATTTTATGTAGCAGAAGAATACGGCTAGGTCTGACGTTTTTGTAAGTATTTCACAACATATCTGTCGATAGTATTTTTTCAACTTCATGGACATTAGCATATTATTTACAGGAGTATTTTAACTAATTCTGCGGTGTTTTATTGTTCACATAACCGCAACCCTTACATCTGTTGTTTTTCTAGTAAATTAGTACATTTTTCTCAAGTTGTCAGTGTTCATTTCAATTTGTTTTAAGGCCGACCAAATAATGGGTAACGTTTTTTTAATCCCCATGAAAGTGCAATTTGGCATCTACGAAAATATTTTAATTAATTATTAGGCACTTATTATGTTCGTAACTTCGTTTTCTTTTTTTATCGTGTAGTATGTTTATCTTGGTATACTTTCTGGTTTGTTTTTATTTTTCGCATTCTTTGTATAGCGAATCTGCAAGAGAGTATATGTCGATGCAGAAGAAAATATTGTTCAGCCATTTAATCAATGTTTACAAATGATAATAATACGAATATTAAAAAGCTTGAGCTACTAGATTAAAGGGCAGTTACGCCGCTTTCACAAAGGTAAAGTTCGTATCAAACATAAAGCCGTCTCATGGTTACCCAAGTATTAATTTATTGCCGGTTACTCAATGCTAACTTTGCAACTGCAGCAGCTGGAACGTCTTCTCCAGACTGTGTTATAATCTGAGGGTCGAAACTCCACCATATAATTCAACCGGTAAGCGCAAAAATATCACAAATAAAAAATAAAAATAAAAAAATAAAAAACTTCGTGCGGTGCTAACTGCTCATTCACATTGAGCGGATCTGCGCTACGCGCAGCGGTTGCGAACGCGGCTGTATAAAGATTCAGTGTATTTGCACGCGCACTCGATGACATCAAGTGCGCGTGCAATTGTACTGATCTTTATACAACCGCGTTCGCAACCGCTTTGCGAACGCGGATCCGCTTCCAGTGTGAATGAGCGGTAAGTTTGGGGAGCGCACGCTTCTCCGACCGGGAAATCAGGCGGTGTGACAAGTTTTCAAAACTTGCTCCAAGTCTAATGATATTTCAAGCAGGAAAACGTAATGTCCGATATTTTGTTCCTCATGTCGTTAAACATTGCCAGTCGATACTACGTTGAGTACGTCGATCAGCGCAGCTGATCGGCTGTGGCGATCAAATCTGCTGCAGTCGGGACTACCGTACCGAGGCGCAGGAAGGGCTGACTAAACAACGCCTTGCATTTCCGCTTCATCACTCGGGACTCACCTTCCGCCCAGATGCAGCGGATGCTGGAACGGGACATGAGCTAAGCGACAGTGCAACACATTGTTCTGTTCATGGCATTGCCTAGGATGCAAAACACTTGACAGAAACATGACGAATACCATGCTGGTGCCCTTTGACCGCTCTTGATGCGTCATATAACTTCGCAGCGTCGGCTGCGTCTGCCGGGATGGTGAAGCGAAGTATAGTGCACAGTGTCTTTAAGAAAATACTCGTTTGTTTCTGGAACAAACTGGGAATTTCGATCTGGCAAGCGCATAGAAATATTTGTATTACGCAAAATACAGTAAATACCGTAAATGAACGCATACGTTTTGTCACCGGATCAAACATCTTTCCGGCTCGTCCCAGGTGTTCGAAACTAAAGGCATCACTAAATTTCAGAATTATTTTCACGAGTTTTTACTAGAATGAATCGCACAAAACAGCATCGTCCCAGGCTCCACTCACTCAACCCACAGATGCCCGCGTACCTCAGCAAACATCCTGAAACAACCTGAGCCGATACAAATCGGTCCCACTCACCGAGGGACGCTTACTTCCGAAAGAAAGATCGAGGCCCCCAGCAAGTGCTCACGGTAGCGCTCTGGGACTGTTTGAACAAGCTTCGCTGATCATGGCGCTATACTCATGGATGGATAGGTTCACTTCGACCGCGCGAGCTTTCGAGATAGAGCTGTGCTCGCATGGCTGCCTCAATGGGCGGGCGCTTCCGACCTATATAATTTGATTGTAGCTTGGAAGTTTTATAATCAGAAGTTTAAGCAGACATCTTACTGCTTTTGTTCGTTGTAGCCAAGATGAATAGAAGGTTCCATCAACATTAAAAAAGAGTAGCTTATATCGTCGTTTTATAATAGTTCGAGGAAAGGCCAGAGGTTTTTCCTGTGGGACGGTTCAAGGCATGCACATAGAGACTCGCCGCAGAAAGAACCCGCTCATGATTGAAACCGAAACAACCGACCCGTACCGTCCTTCCTCAATCACAGCTGCGTTCAGAACGTTTCCAAGCCAGGTCATTTCAATTTAGAGCATTTTTGCATTGTTTGTTTGTATTCTTTGTTTATGTAAATATTTTTTTAATATACTTATTCTTTAAAGAATAACGTGAGCATTTTTAACGTGCGTATTTACGTATTTGCACGGCATGAACATAGTCTAACTTCCGGACAATAGCCACGCCTGCGGCTTAGTTAAACATATTTCTAGATCGTGATAGGAAAAAATGCTCCACTTCCTCTCCTCATAAGATATTCGCGCTTCAGAAACACATCACTTCATGCAAGTCAGGGGTGCGCAACATGCGGCCCGCGGTCATGCACGCCATCGTAACGCAACGATGATGCCAGATATTGAAAGCCGGCGCTAGTTCCCAATAAGCATTTTATTTTTAGTACGCTTCGTTTGATTTTGCACTACCGATATAAGTCATGTAGGCGCAATCGTAGCTTGAGTTTAACGTATAGCCTTGTAGGTCACGCACGGTATAACGGAGCCGTATTTATCTGTGTACATAAAGCACTCGAATAGACCTTTCATCTCAGTTTTCACCGGTGGAGAAGAGCCCTCACACACTACGGTGCCATAGGTGACGTGACAATTCTGGAAGTGGAAAAGTGGGACAAAGGACAAACACAAATCTCCAATTGCACAGCTAGGTGAAATTATTTTCGTCATACTGTCCAGCTCGCTTGCACCTTTGCATTTAATTGCATTATAATAATAAGCCATAGGGCGGCTTCAATTTGGTTGGTGTTGGTTTCCGCGGGCTCGTAGCTGCTTTCGTGTGTTAAGTCATTATCGCTTAATCTTGTGACATAAATATATCCATTGTGGTACAGAACCAATGATACAGTGGAAATAGCCCACCTTGAGAACTACGACGTAGTTACAAGCCTAAGTGCTGGACGATTTCGACGAACACCTTGATCTGATCGTTCTTCGTTCGGGCAGGTTCGGCGGCGAAACGACTGAAATAATGCCGAGGGAGGGTTACATGGATGTCTGCGGCCGTACTGACGTGCCAGCTGATACTAGTTTCCATAAACAAACTAATGAAGAGACTAACGCTTGGAGGCCCAGTGAAAAAGCAGGCCGATGGCGTGACTAACACTGTGCTGAATCGTAGAGAACAGGTGAACACGCAAGTTTCATGCCACTGTTCAGTTTTCGAGAACACCAATGTTTTTGCAGAAAATTTCCGGCCGAGAAATTGCCGTGTAATGACGTATGGAATGAAGAAAAAAAAAGCGATATTCTCTTTATCGGTTTCTTTAAAGAAATTAAGTACTGGAGAGATCCTTTGATGGTCCATCGTAGGCCGAGTAGGAAATTCTTTCAACTAACATCCCTGCTAGAGTATTCATTAGCAGACTGTCGCAGTGTTGACCTGACGAAACTATCTGTTAAACGGACATTTCCTTACAACATATTGAGAATATCATATAAGAGAAAAACCCGTCAACTGAAGTCTGATGTCTGTCTTCTGTATGATTTGCGAAATAAAATTAAATGGTGCAAAAGAACTGACCTGTAGCAAGCTTGGCTCATGTCAAATGCCAGGCACCACTCATGAATTTCTGTAGACATATTTTTATTTGTTTTGAACATATACGCTTTTTACTTTCAGTGACGTCGAAAGCAAATCCGGCATCGATCACGCTGTACAAGAGTTATTTCAATGCCGACCGGCATCTTTTCGGCGTCAGATATTGCTTGCCTCCAGGCGCTTTTTATCAGGCACTGACAAGCTGTATTTGTCACGTTTTAATACGAAAGCATTAACTGTCCCATGGAGCGAGCCGACGACATCAGCCGCGTCAAACGGCACTTAAATTCATCCTGTCCCTGAGGAGCGAAGTGACGCCGCGATCCGAGGCATCCCAGCTTGAAGCTGCGCAAAAAGCCACGCAGAACGGCAGATAAATTCACCTCTCCAAAAGACTGCGAAGCGATGGATTATGCTCCAGCGGCTGGCGCGCGTCATCGAGGAACGAGGCTCTCATTGGCTCTCGTGCGGCTTGATTCCAAAAGCCGCCACCAGGAAAGCTCTCTCCATGAGCGGCGCAGCGCACGCGGCGGCCCGGCGATGTGCGGCGGTGCGATGCGAGCCTCGCCGCCTGGCCACAACGAATGTTAATACCGCAAAAATAATTTTCCATATAATCAAAAGCATTTTTTTTTATTTGTGATAAAGGCAGAACACGATGCTTTCGAGAAGAAAAACATAGTCACTACTTGCGTTGATTTTATCTGCCTTCTTATTTAAGATCATTAATGCAAATATACGTTGAGCTTTTTATTGCGCCACTACACTCAACCACTATCGCTTAAAAAGCAACTCCGCTTCAGTTTTTTTTTTAAGCAATGCAGTTTAGTCAATATTGCCCAGGAAGATTACGTCCCATATTATGACCTAGTTCGGTATAATTGTTTCATAAACGGTTCGGCAAACTTGCAAGGCTCCAAGTTGCCGAAATCGGTTTACTCTAGCGGGCGAATTGAGGCGTGTGCAACCAACAGCGCAGTAAAAGCTACGGCGTTGGTGTAGCCAACGTTGAGCTAAACGTCATCACCAATGCCCCCCCCCGTCTTGTTTATTTTACTTCTCCGGACAAGCGTAACGGATGACGTCAGCAACGTTTCCTCTCGGCGCCCGGCGGTGTCCATGTGATTGGCGTGCGCGCCTGCTCAGCGCGATTCTTGGGAGCCGTCCGGCCGTACCGCCGTTACCGCCATCTCCCGCGTCACAATTGCCGTCGTCGTCTCCCCGTTTGTCATTATTGTCTCGGAGTTTCGTTTGCACTAGGTGCGCAGACTGATGCCGCAGTTGTGCAGACATCGTCGAATGTCATAGACACCAAAAGCATGGTAAAGAGTGCAGTGCACACGACACTTGCGCCTTGCAGACGCTCACCCGACGGTGGTCCGCCGGCCCGCACGGTCAAGGCGCCTGGTGTCCCTTGCTCGTGCCTGTCCCGTGAGCTTGGCGCCATTCAAGCTCTTGATAGAGCCGGTAGCTGCCGCTACGGGCATATACATATTTATAGCTAAAGCGTCTCTGTCGTGCCTTTATTTCCAAGAAATTTACAAATGCTCTTCGAGGCCTTGCGCTGGACACACGGCGGCGGCCAGTGGCCTAAAGTTGACTATACGATCATGTCGTTAGTGGGATGACTTGGCATGAAAGTCTGGATATCCGCGCGTTAGTATTGTAGACTGGACAGTTGGATATATGTTCAATTTTTTTATATACTACATGCACTGAATTTAGGGCTGGGATATAAATTCCTTTTTGTATTTGCGCTCGTTCAGTGTATGCATACATTGAATCTCATTCAATAAAGCAGGGTGTTCAGACCTTTTGGGAGGCCTTTTTTCAGAAAGTTCTGTAAAAGAAGGTTAATGTGATGAAGGAAGATGTGTTGATATGTGGATGTCCAGGTGCCTTAAGGAAACTTTTCTCCCTAGAGGTTCTAATGAGTTGACGTCAGTCCACTTTAGTGGGCGGGGTGTCTTTAGAAAGCTCTGGTATGTGCTGTCTAGGTGGCATGCCGCAACGTTCCGCTGCAATATCATTCTGCCGAAGTCTACTGCGACCCGATATCCACTAAAACATTTCAATGTACTGTCTCATTGGTTTACTGCCGGTGGCGTGAATAAATAGAAGTTCATAAACGAATGCCGAATCAGTGTATTTGCAAATATTTTTTTACCGTTTTGTGCAGTTTGAGTCTGAAAAGATGCACATTTATGTCGTAAACTGCAGGCCAGAATGTGTGCAATTTTTTTTTAAGCCATAGGTGCTAACGCAGTGGATGATAATCCTTTGAGAGTTTGAAGGACTACTATTTCTAGAGAAAAGATAAATATTCTTGAGGAAGAAGAGTTTCCATTTGTTGATCCGTCGGTGAGCCGAGAGATATCAAAGGTATCACTGTGGCGGGACCGTCTGGGTCCAGTTTGTTTGTTTGTTTGTTTGTTTGTTTGTTTGTTTGTTTGTTTGTTTGTTTGTTTTTTGTTTGTTTATTTTGAGTGCCCAAAAACAGCCAAAGCCTATACATTGGTGCACTTGTTAGTAACATTTCAGATAGCATATAAACGCAAACAAGAAAAGTATGGTCGCCTCACACACCTCTAAAGGAAAACACAGTAATTGAATAGTTGCAAAGCATGAACATTATTTCAATACATGGCAGTTAAGCACTTCCTAAAATGAGGTTGGTTAGGCTGAAAATGTCAATGCTATCTGATTCCAGATGATTGAAGTAGTTTTGCAGTCGGCCCGAGGGTACCGTAAATCGCTGTAATTGACATGGAAAGTGCGATTCAGAACGAACATTTCTACCGGGTATATGATAGTTAATAGATGTGACCAGAGAGCTAATATCGATATCGTTGCCTTGCGGTCTCGCCGACCCACTTTGCCACACTCTCTCACTACCTCTTCGTCCCGGTACAGGGTCGGACGGGGGTCGGGGTCTCGGGGTCCTCTTCCCAGCGGGTCCTTCCTGGTCGTTCGCTTGGCGACCCTCAGATTTATTTTTACAATAGTTAGTTCCCAATTGGCTTTTTCCCACAAATTACCACTTGATCATATGATCCAATTCTTTTTATTATAATTGGCTTTATGTCTGCAGTGTTCTGGCGGGAGTGGACGCAGGGACCATTATTTTACATTCTTTTATTGATTCTGACCTCAAAATATGTTGATCCGTCGGTATATATATACATGCAGAAAATCAGTGTATCTAGTATGTATATGTGATGATGTGTAATGTAGCAGAACTATTTTAGACTGCGGGATTTCTTCAAGCCCGTCTATGTGTAGGGCCACAATGGATGGAAGCAAGATCCAAGGTGGACAATGAGGAGCTTCGGAGAGGGCAGCAAATTGTGGTATATCATACTGTAGAAGTGCGATGTGCGAGGAAATCTCCGAGTTCGGGCGTCCTCAGTTGTGCATTCGTAAGGTGATGTCGACGATGCTGAGTTTTATATCTGAGATACACGTGGAAAATTTCCCTGAATACCCATGATTTCATGCGGAACTTGTCAGGCTGTCGGCAAGTATT
Source organism: Ixodes ricinus (assembly GCA_037355805.1). NCBI lineage: Eukaryota > Metazoa > Arthropoda > Arachnida > Ixodida > Ixodidae > Ixodes > Ixodes ricinus. Next base: position 11,950 of record JAZHYW010051659.1, read on the forward strand.
GGTATCGTGGGTGAATTTGTTGGCACTCCGATACATCGCCTATCCTGCCCGGAGATTCTTCATGTTGCTCAAACATATGAGGAGTACCAGTAATGAATATCGCAGCAAGCCATGCACAAGAGAATTTTGTAATCTGAGCATGGAATACGAGGATTTACCCCAAGATCTACCGGTCAAACAGTGAAGGTTGTGACACGCGGAGTCTATATTTCTCCTCAACTGTTTGATGGGCATGCCAGGTTTCTGTCTATAACGAATCCGAGAAATTTGTTTTGGGAAGGATAACAAATGAATTTTCCTACAAGGACTAAAGCAAATATTTTCATTGACATGCTTGTGAAGGTCATTGCTGACTGTTTTATTATTTTTATTTTGTTTTTTGGTTTTTTTCAGGTAGAGGCTGAGGCCGCGTGATTGAAGGAAGTTAACTACTCGAAGGGCTCTGTTGAAGCTTCAGAAGAATAAGGCATCTCGACTACAAGATTTAATAGTGCGGTCTTTGGTTATAAGAGCAGGAGAGGAGGAAGACGTCGCTCAATTCAAGTGAAAGGTAATGTAGATACGGTGAAACGTGAATATGTATAAAAAAAAGGCTATCTTAATTGAACAGTTGCTAGTCCAGCGGTGTGTTTCCTTTTGTGTCTCTCTCTGTATGTAACCTTCATTTAAATTCAACTAGAACCATATCAAACCAGGATATACCACTGTACGGTTCACCAAAACCATTTCCTATGCTGAACAAATGGCTAAATTAAAACATTTTGAACATTTGATAATAGTTAGTAACGTGATTTATCTTTTACTTTAAGCGTGCACACCAATTGGAATCACAAAGCTTTTGAAACTTTAAAACACAACACAATAAATAAAATATTTCTGAACCAGAAGTAGGCTAGCTTGCCAACTTCTGAAGACTTTCATCGCGCTCAATAATGATATTTCAACTTTATTAGATAAAGTATCCAGGCAGTATCTCACCTTAAATGTTATCAGTGAATAAGGGACAGCGAGATATAAAAAACTGAAATATTTTATATCTCGAATAATTATTTTGCCTACAGGTATAGTAATAGTGACGTGCATGCAGAAATTAAACCATCATCCACTTCTGCCACATAAATAAAAATAATTTTACTTATTTACTCATACACCGACTCAGTCAGATTTTTGAAGTAGACGCTCAAGAGGAAAGTCACAAGACCTGGGAGGTGTGTTTAAAGCAGTAAAGTGAAATATACGAACTTTTTTCTAATTTTGTTTTAGAAAGAGAGAATCACTCCGGTGTTCAAACATTATCGGTCTTCAGATGTGATATCACTTTTTCTGTGTTTTCAACGTCGCAGCAAAAACTATAGCGACGACTACACTAGCTGTAAGAATAATGTAACCACACTTCCAACTGAATGTTGTAGAGTGTGCAACTTTCGCCGAAGGACAGAGGCTGAAATCAAATTAAATACACAAAACCAGCAGATTGGGGAATATTTTAAAAATTGAGAAACACTATCACGACCGAGAGGGTAGTTTTTGAGGCTGCTGGTGTCGTACATTTCCGGCAGACTAGTCTAACGAAATATGTAGAGCCGTCAGACAAACTAAACTATCGAAAGCAAATAAAATGTCTTGGAACATTATAGTAAGGCATCTAATACAGTTATCATGTATATCAAAGATTCACATGAAGGTCACATTAAAACATGTCGAAAAGAATTTTTGACGTTAAAGAAAACTATATGCGGGCGGTTACATTTCAGTCAGGCAGAGGGGTACTATATTTTTCGCCAAATTCTCATATATTGAGACACACATCCGCCAAAGGAACGCTCTGCATATAAAAGTTCAGACATGTCTAGTTTTAAATAAATAATATCCTAAGGAGCTGGGAAAAACGACGGGTTTCTGGCGATTGTCATAATTACTCCTTTGATTCGCGCTCGATGCTAAACTATGTGCGACAATCTCAAATCTCTTTGTTTAAGTAAGCTAAGTATAATTCTACAAGACAACAATTATATATATGATTTTTTTATAGATTTTAATATTATTATTCCTGAGCACCAGTTTCTGCCGACGATTTTGTTCCAGATAAAGTAGTTATTTTTATTATCTCATCAAATGGATGACACGTACAGCACAGTCCACTGCCTACCAAACGATATAATGTGTGTGGTACGACGGTTTGTTTATACTCAAGAAGTAAATTATGTAAATCGATGCGATTCAGATTTCGTTCAAGCTCAACACGCTCAAAAGAAACAATTTTATTTTTCCAATCTCCATGTTTTTTGGAGTGTTTTTTTTTAGCCCGACAATAGTTCGTACGCCGTAAATTTTTACAGTCAGGGGTGCGGAGTCACTAAATATTGCATGAAAAGAGCCACGGCCTCTCCGAGGGTTTTAACACTTGCTGGCTGTGCCAAGTTCGAGAACGTCTGAAGCCTAAACTGTTGAAGGTATATGCACTTCACTTTAAAAAAAAGTTTCACATCTATTTTTTTCGTACTTAATGCTACAAACGTTCATTGCCGGCGTCGGAAATTTAGTAAAAAATATAAAATACCTCCTTAGACGACAATTATGCACAAAGAGTTGATGTTGTTATTTTTTAACGTTTTTTAAGACTACTATGTTTAAATTCATACCGCTTAAGGAACAAGTAAAGCTCTCGGTGACTTGAATTACATTCTCTTAGCGTTTTTTTTACATTATGTAATTATTATGAAAAAAGGGGTGTTTTTCTTTCTTTCCAATTTCGGTCACCCGGGACTCACATACGCAAAAAAAAATATGTTTTTATCACTTGGCATTGTCTTTTTACGTTTTTTATACTCAACACACAGTTGGTTAGTACTCAAACGTTCTTTCAGAGTACGGGGTCTCGAGTCATGCGACAAAAGAATAGTTCTTACGGCAGGTTTCTGGAGGTTGTAGTCTGCGTCACGTTTGAAGCAGTCAACACTAATAGTGGGATTTAGATTACGCATATGAGAGAACGCAAGCAGTCTGTCTTTGCGTTAGCGTTGAGTGTTCTACACCGTGTTGCGGAGTCGCCACTCCAGAGTTGGAATGATTCCGGAATCATTCCGCACTTTCCCTACCCCGGAATGGAATGGAAATGGAATGGGGGCAGCGCTGGGGGGAATGGAATGTGAATTAAATTTTGTCGGAATGGAGTGGGAATGAAATGTGCTGGGTTCCTATGCGAGCTCTCCGTATTTTCATCCGGGGCCTACGGGCTGATGGCGCAAATCGCTAGCGCATGTTAAGGGGCTTTTCAAACTGCACCATTGCGCTGGAGGTGACTGACGGCTGATTGTCTCACTGGTTTATGCTAATTCGAGGTTGAAAAGTGAGCGCCCTCAGTGATACAAGCGAAACTTCATTGGAAATATCCATCGAATATAGGGGACGCTGCGGAAATTAAAGATGGCGGTCAAGAGGGGGGTCGGTTCGCCGTGGACATCACAATGCATTGAGATTGGCGCGGTTTGCGACAGATAATACTGTGGGGTCGACTTCGGTATTTCATTAGTCCGTCTTTTTTAATATACACGGGAAATTAGTCAGACATTTGAAAGCACCTTGTAGCTGCAGGCCTCGCGACGCCAGGATGAAAAAATCGGCACAGCACGGTCGAAGGAGATCGTTTCGCCGTGGGCACTGCGTTTCAGCAAAACCTGTTTTCGTACACCAAGCATGATACTACGGGCAGTCGATTTTTGTGATAAGACGCAGGGGCAGCCGGCACGATTTGAGGACACCCACCGCTGACTGCTTGCGCAACGTAAGCTTGAAACAATTAGCTCCTCGACCACTTTATACGCCACTATTCGCGTCGTTTAGGTGCTAAACAAGGCGCTGCTGCATTAAACGAGATTTATTTTATGTCAAGTTGTTTTTGTGTTGTAAGCGTATTGGCCAATAACAGTACATATTACAATACAGAAGAGCACAAGCGGTCGGCGACCGCTTGTCCTTTTTGTACTGTATTATGCACTGCACCCAGTATTATGTATA
>JAZHYW010051661.1:0-11215 GCA_037355805.1 Ixodes ricinus
GCTCGAAAATCATGCTGGAAAGGTGCCGCGCGTACTTCTGGTTCGCAATGCCTCACCTCCAGTTACGCTCTGCTAAAGCTGTTCATTAGTAACCATGGCGCAGGTCGATGACGCGTTGCAATGCACTGAAACCGCGACGGTGTGTTGTGAGCTGCGAACCTCTGACAGAGAGACATCAATACTGTGAACGCTGCTCTACCGGAGCTTGACGTTCACGCCCCGCGTGGCTCAGGTTTTAGAGCACTGGGGACCAGGCACACTGCAAACACCACGATATTTTCACCACCCACAAAAATATTTTGCCACATGCAATGACGTGACCGGTGGTCAAAACGCACTCGCCCTCCAGAAAGTCTGACAAACTGCGTAATGTTTCCGCAACATATAAAAACAAAATCATGCTCGTTTGGCTAACGCACGTGAACATCTCCGTCATCTGTGATACGCTCCTGCCCTTACCGTTTCCCATTTTCCGCCAAATAAATTAATTTAAGTACACAGACCAGCGTCAGCAAGCAGGCGGATGGAAAATCTATCCCCGTCTCTTCCGCCAACTTGGAACTGCCCGTTGGAGTGGCGAATAGGTCAGAGGAGAGGGTGTACGCACGCATAAACGCTTTCTGGAGAAAAAAAGGAAAAAGTCTACTCCGACCAACCCTGTCGCAGGTGCGTGTAATGAAAACAGGCTTAAGTGATCGCGAGCATTCTTAAGCAGTACCGCATCTTCGTAATCGCAATCTTTGTGTCGACTGTTGGTGGAATCAGAAGAACGAAGCTTGAAGTCTCTGACAACTTGCGCTTGGCTTGCCCCTGCGAACAGCGTTTGTTGATTGTCTCCCAAGTAGAACGAGGCCGTAACCGACTTCGGTTCAAGTTTCTTTTGAAATGCCGATGTCGCAAGAACAACTTATCTTGCAGCATAATCAAGGTACAAGACCGACTAAGCTAAACTCGCTGTCCCATCAAGAAATACAGAAATAAAAAAGGAGTTTTGCTCATTATTTGTGCGCTATCTGAGGTAGTTCTTGCAAGATTTGGTTGTCGAAGGAAGAAACGATGCTTTCGGCGTTTGAAACGCCCACGTCTCGATAAAATAAGTAAAACGTAAAACGATAGCGAAGGGGAAAATTGGTTACGTTCTGCGAAGAGTCGCACTTTTTTTTTTTTACTACGGTTTATGAGGTGAATACGAGTATAGGCCTGTTGCTGGCGGCCAGGGAGCGCTGTAGGCGCGTCCACGACTCGACGCGACCGCGAAAGTATGCGCTGGAACCCGTGTCCGAGCGCTGCGTCCATACCGCGTCCTCAAAAGTGGTCCCTCGATTTCCGCCTGGGTGACGCGTCGTAGAAGTGTCATGCCGTCGCCGGTCGCGATCCTAGCGGCGTCCCAGTAGTAGGTGGTGGATGTGACAGACCCCTGGTTCTGCTGCATGTCGCTCTCCAGCTGATAGTCCACGGAAGCTTCGGAAGCCACAAAGTTGGGACGCCACGACGACAGCAACGCTCGCATTCGCTCGTGTTTTTCGCCAGCATTTCTACGACCCCAACCGCCAGGATCTCGCGACATCCGACGGCATGACACTCCGGCTTTTCTGACGTCATTCGTTGCCGCTTCGAGACCACTTTCGATGTACGGGCGGGATACGACGCTAAACACACCAGTCGCAGACGCGTTCCAGGCGCCGTAACAAAAGAGGTGCTTCTGCTATGCGGAGCGCAAGTGTCGTCTGCTTCTTTTGCAGGAGTTGCGGTCACGTCAGAAAGACGCCGAGCTCTGATTGGCTCTGATTGAAAGATGGAAGGTAGACCTTAAAAGAAAGCTGCCTCGAAGTCTACCCACTATCCTTCCAATCAGAGCCAATCGGACATCTGCGTACTGACGTCATCGTAACGCCTGCTCAGAAAAGCAGACGAAATTGCGGTCCGCATAGCCGCCGATCTAAAAAAAAAAAAAGAGAGAGACAGGGGCGTTTACACTTCTTTAGAAGCGACCGCTTTCAAAACCTGGAGTAGAAGACAGAGACCGGTCTGTGACACGCACGCGGGCCTTCTTGGGAAAAGACCAAGAGCATGCCGGGCAGCAACGACACACGCTACGAATACCCTCTTTGAACAACAACAAGAACAGCGACAAGTTGCGTGCGCCGGGAACACGCGCGAAGTGGGAGGACGTAATCCGACGCGATGCCTAAGCCGGCTCGATTCGTGGGACGCGGCAGAACTACATGCAAATGAACCCAGACCGGATGCCTGCCTCCTCGGCCGCCGAGGTTTTCGCTATACTTCGTTTCACCTTCAGTCCGAGCGCATGGACACCACGAACTATCCCAGCCGATCCAGCGCCGGGAGAAAATCACGCGACCTGCCGGTTGGGCGGAGCGACACAGGGAACTCAAGGTCGCATGACACTCTCCCCAACGCTGGATTGGCTGGGATCGCTCCTAGCGTCCGCTGCGCTCGGACTGAAGGTGAAACGGAGTATAATAGGCGCGAGGGGGGCCCCTCTCTCCGAGAAAGATTGCACTTGGAAGTTGGAGCCTCCTCTTCTTTAAACAATATGCGCCGTAAGACAGGAACAAAGGAGAGAAAAACAACACGAACCGCCTCGGGTTGTGTCACTCTCCTTTCGTCCCATGTTTTATGCCGCATATTGTAGAAAGAATCATGCACGCCGGTCCTTTTCTTAACCCCTTTTTTCCCATCCACCAGTGTTTGTATCTCACTGTGCGTGTGTTTATGTTAGCGCGTGTGTGTATCTCCGTGTGTCTGTATAGGAGGATCAGTTTCTTTGTAGTGTGTGTTTGTGCGCGCGTGTGCGAGGGTTCGTATCCATGTGTGCGTGCGTTTTTTTTTTGTGTGTGCAATCTTACGTCTGTGCGGGTTGGTCTGTATCCGTGCGCGTGTGTTCGCGCGTTTGTGAGAGCATGTCTGTGTATGTGTGTGAGTTTGCGTGCGGATATGTGCGTGTGTGTCGGAGTGTGCGTGTGCGTGAACCTTCGTGTATTCGTGTGCGCGTATGGGTCCGCGTGCACCTGATTGATTTATCGACTGATTTAACGATTCATTAATCAGTTGACATCTCGCCCGATTGATTCGGTGGCGAGTCATCACCTTTTGGCTTCGTTGATCGAAGCAAACACTCACGCGCAGAACTCGCGATTAACCTGTAGCCCCAACTGATCGTCTTTAGATGACGTTCAAAATTCTGCGGCTTTGTTATCTGCTGCTCTGCCTGTCTCTCTCTCTCTCTCTCTTTCTTTCTTTCTTTCATTCATTCATTTGTATCTATCTCTTTCGTTTCTCTTTCCGGTATCCACGATGAGGAAAGAAAAAGTGAAAACTCAAACGGCGTGAAGAGCGAGTCACCGGAGACCCATAGCGTTTTCAAACATACGCACACACCCCTTCCCAGATCACGAGAGCGGCATCTCCTCCAATTCTTCGCTCGGGGGTGATCTCCCAGCGGAGGAAGGGAAGATGGTTTCGTGATTAAATGTCGGCAGGGTCAGATTTATCGCCGCCTCGATGCCTCCTAATTACGGCCCGGTTGTAAAGGCGAACCGACGGCGCTGTACACTCGCCTTCGACACCTCACCCTAGTATATATTCGCCATACCGTGAAGCCGCTGTGCCCGAAACCCGTCTCCCTCCGACTGGTGTGTTTAGCCGCCCTATACCGCCCGTGCACCGAAAGCGGTAACAAATTGGTGACAAATTACGTCACAGAAGCCGGAGTAGTGCCGTGCTGTCGGATGTCGCGATCCTGGCGGTTAAGGGCAGAAGTTCCGGGAAAAAAATAAAACCACACCAGGGGACGCGAGTGTCGCCGTCATCGCGGCGTTTCAACTCCGCCTGCCCAAGCTTCCGTGAACTGTCCAGCTGGAGAGCGAACTGCAGCAGAACAGACGTTTGGTATACATACATCCACTGCCGCATGCTGTGGCAACGCCAGGTTCGCTGCCGGCGACAACGTGACACTTCTATAACGCGCCGTCATCGGACGCCAATCGAGGGAGTGGACTTTTAGGACGCGGTATAAAACAGCATGTTGGAGACGCGTTCGAGCGCCATACCGAAGCCACCGTGAGGCGACTATGCTAAGAAAGAAGACGAATTACGCTACGTATAGCTAGATCATGCATGCTGACAAAGACCGGAAAGTACATAATGTGTCGTGAATGGGCTAGGTGTGTGTCAACGTTACTAGATTAGCCCAATTACGTAACTGCCCATAGACGCTGCTGCGCCTTCCTACCTCGAGGTGGCGAAGCGTAATCGGCCACACGAGCGGCGCTCCTCCGCTGATAAAAAGGCCTGCGCGGCGTGATCAGTCGATAAATGACTACGTTGTTAAACGAGAGAGTTCTGTCATACTCCGAGGCGGGCAGCAGCAAGAAAAATCCCACAATTCTTTTAATTAAGATCTAGATGGCGCTTCGAACGACTCGAGGCGGACTGAGGGGAGTGAGCCGGTGCACTCCCCTTCGCGGGAGTTCCACAGCTGAGGTAATCTAGTAACGTTGGTGTTTGTGTGTGTGTGTGACGTGACGTGAAGTTATGAGGTCACATGACCATGACGCTTTTCGCAGGCTCACGGGATGGATATGGGTGATTCTAGGGTACTCCACGCTTCATTAGCGTTAAGGCGTCTGTCTTAGTGTGGTACTGGCATCATACCATTTTTTTTTCAAGTTTTATTAGAACAGAAGAAAGTAATCACAAAGGGATAAGCTGAGGCAAACCCGCGATTGGCTTCTTTTGGGGGGCATTGGAAAAAAATATTAATGTCAAAGTCACATTTGTCTCTAGACGTTTAGAGAGCGTGGGTTTGGTCTGCGAGAGTTCATGGCGACATCTGCGCTGTAGATGAGACCAGCGCAGTACCGCTGCTAGTTTTGTGTCTTTATCGTGCACCACGTAGTGCAGATTACACTACCGGATGTCGGTACGATGCTCCTTGAGATCGCAACGGGCAGCGGTGGGGTTTGAACCCGAAATCCCCGGGTTGTGCAGCACGAGCGTTCGCTCGAAAACACGACGGCAGTGTGAATGCGAATAAAGGAAGTGTCTATAGCCATGTCGGTAGACCTACACCTTAACCAGCATACAGTACACATGAGAATCACCCAAACAAGTAACATTGAAATCCCCTGTTTGGGAAGATAAAAGATAACCACAGAAGGCAAAGGATTGACGCACTTGGCCACAAATCCCCACACACACACATTGCGTCTTATACTGTATAGCTACTTGAGCTGTGCCATCGTGCTCAAATGCCAGCGTGACAAGGGTCTGTACGTCGTAACCCAATCAGAGTTACAAGCACAGTCCCAGTTAAGCCTGGTACGGACACAGCTGCCTGCGTTGGTTGCGCGCTCAAAACGACCGAAAGGACAGCAGCGACAAAGTCACCGTAACAACTCTTCCCCGTATACGAAACGTGTCAAACAATGAAAGAGGTAGCTTCGTGAAGCAATCATGAGCTACCACTGTCCCGGTGTTCCCTATCATTGCTGTCCCCGTTAACGCTGTGAACGAAAACGATACAAATGTGCTAACCAGCCTTTGCGAGGAACCCGGATGCTGTTTTCTACCTTCGCTTTGTAAAGTACGTTCAAGATCGCATCTATTTGGTCGAGCTCTTAGCTTCAGTCGATACTTCGTTGCTATTTTGAATCCCGCCATTTCTTTGTTTGTTTCCCATTCCTGTAATCGCGTGCTGTCGGTAACGGGGGCTCAAAGACTGGCGGCAGCCCAAGCTAAGGGTGCCTCAACGTTATTCTTAGAGTGGCGCCTCTTTTGGTCTTTTTGTAGTACACGGTGCCGGCAGCGGGCGATCATAGGAAGAAATATAAGACATAAAGAGCGTGAACAAAGATTCCGCCGTAGCACAGGTCAAAAAACCTAAAGAAAGTTCGGGCCAGGAGATGCTCTCTCACGTGCGCCCCAAAGCAAAGAGAACAAAGCGTCGCGACTCAAAATGGCATGTTGGAGTACCCTATGTATAGTGGGCTAGAGAGCCACTAATACCCTATGGTTACATCGGCACCCTTAACCGCAGTTAAAGGGCGAAATACTGATGATCATCGAGTTTTATAAAATTTTCACCGCGCACTAAATATGAACTTCTGAGTATTTCAACAAAATACCTCATCAAAATAATAATTGTTTTGTTCGAGAAAACTAATTTTGAAGTTTACGCGCGCATATCCGAATCGCTTGCGGCCGCTCTGGTGGCAACAACGAGCAGCGGTGCTAGTGACGTCAAATGTTGTATCCGAGAGCAGACGACGCTCTTTCTCCACGGCGTTGTGCTGTGTAGTGATACTGAGCATCTGGTTTTTGCGAGTTGTGGCTGGTTGAGGCAATCTGCGGCATGCGATGGAGGGTGGGGAGAAGTGGGTGATATGCTGTGGAGTGCAATGGCACCACGAAGAAATGCAGCAGAGCGACATCTCATCGGTTGCAGACCGAGAAGTCTCCGCGACGGAAGTGGATCCGACCATTCCGACGCGAACGTTGACTCTTATGCCCGAGTCCCACTAGAGCGACAAACAGAGACAAACGACAGCGACAAGCCTCAAACACATGTAGCATGCTCGCGATGGCATACCTTTGACAGGCGTTTAGCCGTTCGGTGCTCTTGAAGTAAGCACGAATGATTGCAAGCCTGCCAAGGATACCCTCACGTGCATGATGCTCGTGTTTGAGCAATACCACCTAGAACACAAGGCCTGCGCGTTTCCTCCTCTAAACGTCATCACTAGTAGATCCCCTCAGCGCCCCCTAGCTAGCCCGGATGAGCATTATCGTCTGCTCCATCGTCTGCTCCATCGCCTGCTTCAGTGGTTTGTGTAACAGATAACGAAACAGATGCTCATGCCGAGTGTCTGTTGCAATAGCATACGATGAAGTTAGACGCGTTCACGTGGAGCGTCAAATGCATGAGTGAAATTGCCTTACTGCTGCGCGAAGGGCTGAAAAGCCCTTCGCTGGACGCTGGACGCTGGCACTGGACGCCATTTTCGAGGGCGCTGTTTATACCCGGGTAGCTGCTTGGAAGCGTTCTTCGGCAGAACGAGCGCGCGCGCTAGGAATGCACGTCTCAAAGCCAGGAGCGCGTGCTAGCTCGCGCTCCTGGCCGAGGGAGTGTTCGCGTGCACGTTGCAGATGGACTGGAAGCTCGCTATCAGCTCGCGCTCAGCAGTCACGCACACAGCTGTGGCCGCAAGTGAATGCGAACGTAGTTGCGACGCGGCCCCTACTCTCGTCAAGCTTCAGTCTGTTTGCCGCTTGGGGCGGGTCGGGGATCTACTAACGAAACGTCATGCGCAGGCCTTGTATTCTAGGTGGTATTGGTTTGAGCATATCCTTCTTAATCCTACAAAGCCTGTCAAATCACGAAAGACTCTGATTTTAGGCTTGTCGCTGTAGTTTGTTTCTGTTCGTCGCTCTAATGTACTCGGACATTAGAGTTCGCGTCGTGCTAGCCAACAAAACCTTCTAAGTTCCCCACTACTCTGCTTCTGAAGCGACGTCTGGGTCCATACGTCAACCGATCGCAAATGCAGCCGCCACAGGAAGTCGCCTCGGTGGCGATGCCGGCGGATCAAGTCCGAACGGTGAATCGCCTCAAATCTTGTCCTGAATATCGTAACATTTGCTGGTCATTGCTTGACCCAGACATGCTTGATGAATCGTAGTTCATTATTTCCCACGGACGACCGCGAAGACCTTTTGCCGTTGGGAGAAACAGGCTCAAGCTGTCCATGTTGCCAACGTTATACTAGATTAGCTCAGTTGCGGAACTGCCCATAAACGTTGCTTGCTCGAGCAGTGCCCTCCCTCTCACCCCATAGCTCACCTCCCGTCGTTCGACGCGCCACCGTTTTTGGTGGACGGCTTGTTTAGTAACTGCAGTATATTCTATGGGATATGTACGTTTCAAAGCAGCACAGCATGATGGCGTTTCACCAAACTCTATGGAACACACAGTTTTGAAACGAAAATCTAGATGGCGCTTTAAACGACGGGAGGCGGACTGAAGGAGTGATGGGGGGGGGGGGGGTGACGGCTTTTTGGGGAGTTTCACAACTGAGGTAATCTAGTAACGCTGCTATGTTCTTATGTTCACAAAACATCTGACGTCAGTCACATTCACAACAAGATGGCGATCCAGTAAAGTTGCAGGTTCGTTTCGGTTTTGACATATTTCTACGATTAAAAATAATTTAAAAAGTTTAGCGAAAATTTATTTGCTTTTCCACGCTCAGTTTCTTGCGCTCTTTCAGAAGATATGTTTGGCTCAAATCGCTCAAATTGACGCCGGAGATGCTCTTTAAAGATCCAATACAACTTGACGCGTGTTTGATGATGCTAACGAGCATCATCAAACACCGGTCAGATGATTCTTGAAATGAAATGCTCATTGGCTACTCAGTATATACACCAAGTTCCGGGTTTGTAAGAGCTTTAGTGCTCTCGCCCTTTTGCCCTTTGACCTTCCACCATGCATGCACTTGCGAGATCGTCGCAGACGACGCCGAGTTTGTCCGCGAAGATCTCGTCCTCGCCGCTGGAGCTGGTCGCCCGGCGGGTCGAAGTCAAAACCACCAGCTCTCAACATCTCTTGACAACAGTCCCTATCATAGCGCTGCTGCGATCAGTTTCGAAGACCCCGACAAGGTGAGCGATGCCGTAGACGTCGTACCCTCCCGAAACCGAGTGCTCAAAACGGGGAAGGTAAACGAGGAAGCTGAAGAAGCGCGAGACGCCGAGAGGGCCGAGTCTGCGAGTGCGTGCAACGGGACGCCGCCCGTTGGGCGAATGACGTCACCGGCCCAACAAACATGGCGGCCTTCCCGATTAAGGCGGATCCGAGGGCCCCGCATATTAATCGATTTATCCACGAAACTATCCCGCTATATTTCGAGACTAATTTAGCAGAAATATGGGAACTTGCGATGGTATTCTAGCAGGATAGTTATCTGATATTTTATTTTTGACGAGTCGTAACCCTTTCAACACATACTGAAAAAGCCTCCACCAACGGCGCGGGGAGCAGTGTGCCCAGATTGCAGAGTGTTTCCAATTGCTGGATCGCGGTCACGTGGTCTATGGGCCGCGCTTGCAACGCGAGCAGCGAAGCTGGGTGACGAAAGCGTCTATCATCAGCAAGCGTCTCCGCCAGCTGCACCCGCGCCAACGACAGCGCATGCGCAGTTGCGACCGAATCGGCGCTGGACGCGTCCGCTATTAAATTGCAAGTGCTCGCCGCGTTTCGCACTTGCTCGCTCTCTTACGTCTAGGCTCTCTTCTCCCCACAGCTCGTTCAAGCGCCGTTTGCTCGCATCTGCTACTCACTTTACCAGTTCCGGAATTTATTAACTTTCTCAGACCCAGGAAGGTTCTCTTTTAAGTCTGAAAGCTCCCCCCCCCCTCTCTCTCTCTCTCTCATCTCATCTTCTTCGTTGAACCGGCTCGTTGGCGAATTTAAATTTCTAAACCTCCGCAACCCCTCCGTGAAAGTTGATCCCGGCCAATTTCATGTCCATTCACGGGAGTCAATCGTGGTATGAAGTCTCCTTTAACTCTTCTCCGTTGTTTTTTTTTCTTCTTCTTTTCTTTCTTGCTTTTTGTTTCGAGCGGGAGAGTGTGTGTAGTTTTGTCGCCAAGAAACTCCGTCATGTGTTTTCCTCCTTTTTTCCGCCATTTATGACGATTCTGGGCAGGACTGCTTTCAAGCACTTTTTTGATTGCTGAATATGTGTTTCTGTTTTTACGACCTACATCGGTGTGCGTGCGTGCGTGCGTGTCGTGCGCGTGCGTGCGTGCGTGCGCGCGTGCGTGCGTGCGCGCGCGCGCGCGCGTGCGTGCGTGCGTGCGTGCGTGCGTGCGTGCGTGCGTGCGTGCGTGCGTGCGTGCGTGCGTGCGTGCGTGCGTGCGTGCGTGCGTGCGTGCGTGCGTGCGTGCGTGCGTGCGTGCGCGCGCGCGTGCGCGCGTGCGTGCGTGCGTGCGTGCGTGCGTGCGTGCGTGCGTGCGTGCGCCCGTGCGCGCGTGCGTGCGTGCGCGCGCGCGCGCGCGCGCGCGCGCGCGCGCGCGCGTGCGTGCGTGCGTGCGTGCGTGCGTGCGTGCGTGCGTGCGTGCGTGCGTGCGTGCGTGCGTGCGTGCGTGCGCGCGCGCGCGCGCGCGCGCGCGCGCGCGTGCGTGCGTGCGTGCGTGCGCGCGCGCGCGCGCGCGCGCGCGCGCGCGCGAGGGCAGAAAGGAGGAGGAGGGGGTGTTGCCCCGCATAATAGATTGTTGTTGGTGCGCTTACGTGCGCGATGTTTGCAGAAGTTCATTTTACTTTTTCGTGCTTCGGACGGGTAGGTAGACAACGTAACACGCTAACCCACGAAAACAAAAAAAGCAATAAAAAAACGCTCATTGCTAAAAAAAAAACTGAAAAAACAACATGGGCATGCTCTAACCTAAAAGAACGTTCTGTGAGATTACATTCCTGCATGTACAGAGTGCAGCCAATCACAGCGAAGAATAGAATGATCGCAGCGAATGGCGAAGAAAATACGACAGAAAAAAAAAGAAAAACACTTTTGCTCATTGTCTCTGTACACATAGCGCATTTTTCAGATCAGATTATATTCCGGCTTCGTTACTTGCTTGGATCCTTCTATCATTCGCCGCGCTGTCGCCGAGTGCGCGTGCGTCTGTGTGAAAAGGTGCGGAAATAGACACATCGGCAAACGCGTCTTCTGCGAGAGTGGAATCACGAATTTTTTTTTCTTAGAGTGCCTGGAGTGGTCAACGTGTTCCTGGTGGGGGGGGGGGGGGGGGGGGGGGGCGTGACAAAAATAATCCCGAATAAAGCGGATCCCGGTTAAAGAGGACCCTGTCAATGAAATAGCTCCGTTCAAAATGTTCCCGGACGAAACGGCCCATGCGCGCTGTAATTTTGTGGCATTGCCTGCTTGCCTCTGCGAATTTGGACTTCGTTTTAATCCTGCAAAGCGGGGACAGAGCGGGCAACTTCACTTACCAATCTTTACTACCTTAAAGACCCCCTTTTAAAGGGCATTGCATAAGAGGGAGGGAGGGGGGCGGGGCGGGGCGGGGGGGGGGGGGGGGGGGGGAGGGGGTTACAAACAACAATCGAACATAGGTGCTAGTCTTCGAGGTGAGAGACGATCGGTAGCAACATGCAACTGAAACGAAGCAA
>JAZHYW010051663.1:0-19362 GCA_037355805.1 Ixodes ricinus
CAAAATACGAAAAACCGTCAATACCCTGTACGCGCTAACTGTCGCGCAGTGCATGTACACCGTGCGACATTGTTAGCAAAAGAAGTTGCAACTTTTATTTTTTTATCGCAATGCCGTCATTCTAGCTGCTAGTGTGGTGGGAAGTGCTAATTTGGGGCTCTAACTTAGGCGGTAAGATTTCGCCCTCACCAATGTGCTTTCTAAGTAAAACATGAAAACCTGCAGATGTCTTGTTCGCGCAGTGTGCATATAGTATATTCTGCTGAACAGTTCGTATGAACACTTTGTGAATTTTACTTCTCTACTGAGAAAACGTACAAGCACTGATCTAGCCCTTCTTATCTTAAAATGGTGCATATTTGGGATACAACAGTCTCGCGAAGTGTTCGAAACTCTGTTTAACTCTGTTTCACGACAAGTCCCAGCGAAGAAGGAAGTTCCAAGACCTTGATGGGCGCTTTCAGCTGGCCTACTAAGCACGCCCGCACGTGGAATGAAAGCGTTGCTCAAGGTGACACCCTCTGCTTGTAGTATCGCCTCGCGCGGGCTTACGGTGCGGTTGGGCGAAAGGCACTACAATCGGAACAATTAAAGCTATCTTTAGTTTTCGTACTTTCGTTTTGGCTTCCCTACCCACGAGGCTAGTATATCAAATCAAATCAAATCAGATCAAATAGTTTATTTTCCCATTTACAACAATGGGGGAGGCCGAAGAAAAAAGCTGATAAATCAGCTTGACATGGTCCTCGGCCACCCTACAGAGGCAGTGGCGGCGGCAATGGAAAATTATACACTGAAGAGTTAGGAAGCAAAATATAGTTAGTGAAAATGCAAAAGGGCGTGTCAGGAGCACTGGGAAGAGATATTAAACAACGTTGAGAAACGTACTAGCACTTTCCCTATCGTTACACAAAGCTCGACGTTAATGCCATATTTGTTTCTTGTTCCTGGTATAAGGTTGAGCCGAGTGGGTGGACTATCTGATGAAAGGCGCATGATGTTGAGATCTGCAAGCTTATAGTGAGCAAAACATCTAAGCAATCTCTTTACTCTCAAAACTGTTTTGTCATAGTCTCATCTCGCTAGAGCGACAAACACTGCATTTTGTCCGTCGACACCGCTAAGTTTCGTTTGGCTGATCCTATCCCACTGCACCTCTTCGGACTCGCCACACAACGCCAAAGCTGTCTTGGTCAACCGCAGCGATTGACGCTCTAACTGCAGGCGAACGAGAACTTACGGAGGTCAGACGAAGGAGAACTGTACCGCTCCTTACATTTCGGATGGCGAGCATAACATTTGAGTGAGGATTGAACACATCATACCCAAATAGCGTAACCGGTCAATGAAACGACCGACTCAAAAATCTGCGTTTTTTTTTATGCGAGGAAAGTTTTGCAGCGTCCAGCATCATGGCCTTTTGGCTGGCACACTTTGCAGCACCAAATGAAGGGGTTTCGAAGAACTCCGGGGTGGTTCTTTACCCAAGGTCCCAGTGCCTTGCTCAGGGCACCCAGCAGGATACCCGCCAAGGCCGCCGTGCTGGCACCACCGGACAGTGGTACCAGTCGGCCGCCAGAAGCCCTCCCTGTGTGGACCTTTCTCTGGTGGTCGAGAAACTTGTGCTGGATAAGAGCAAAAAAAAAAAAGAAAGAAAGAAGGGACATGTTTTTGGACGGAAACGCAATTATTCCAGTGTAGAACCGCGAGGTTTGTTGGTTTTGTCAATCTTAGTTGACGGTAGTTTTTAGAATAAGTGAAACAAAATAATTGAATGTCATTTAGCTTTTAGCGTGCACGACCAGTTTTGGTTTTTACTTAAGGAATTTCGTTACAGGCTAAACATCTAATTATCTGATGGATAGCAAACAATGGGCATAGAAGATAGTATATGGTACGCTTTGTCCATGCTGGCTCAAATAGATACAGTTACATTGAAAAACAAAGCAGGTCCAAGCTAGCAATACAGATCAACTGAAATGTGATTTGGTTTTCAACTTCCGGTTAACGCAGCCAATTCACGAAAATAATGCCGGCACTAACTTTTATTTTCGTTCAATAAAAACAATACTTGCTAAAATTCATCCACTGCAAGTTGCAGGCGGAGTTCGAAGGAGGCCGCTTACTGCCGCAAAAGTAATCTCAGATGGTGTTATTGGCTTTTATTGTCTTTGATTTATGCCATACACAAATAATGGAAAAAAAGGTAGCAGCTTACATACACAGTCACGGAGATCACGTTGCGGTCCCCGTTACGTTTTAGGACACGTGTTAGTGCCCTGTTGAAGTAGCGCAACTCGGGTCCACTGCCTTGTTCCTACGTTGGGGCATTAGTTTATAACAAAAACCACATACTGCGCCTGCTGCCTGAGACGCAGGAGCAGTTCTTGAAAAGCAAATTCCAGATGGTAAATGTAATTCTCAAGAACAAGCGCGCTATGTTAGGCACGAAAAACGTATACCCACAGACACAAATAGCATTTCTCGGAAATAATAGTAACAGCAAAATAATAGTTCTTACTGCCGGCCTACGGATCCCCACTCGGTAGGTTGTTCAACCGTTTGCTGAAAGGGTACTCACCACAACGTCTTGGACAACTGCTGACCCCCTGCCGCCGTTCTGGAGATCGTTTCCACCTATGTAAACTACCACAAAGTCCAACTTCTTCAGCGGCAGGATGTCTATCCTTTCCCCAGTGTGCGAAACGTTGCTCCAGAGTAGCTAAAAGTGCATACTTCAATGCTCTTTTCTAAAAACAACCGGTCTTAATAAAGCCACTTCAGCTGGCTACTACTGAATATTGCTCCGCGCATCTTGAAGAGTCAGGGTAGTCTCCCCGATTCGAACCCCACTTCTCTAGCAAGTCGCAAGCACACGGCGTTTTGAGGACCAGCAGTCCGGAATCCGGATCAAGGGATTCACAGGGTTGCTAGGTGTTTGTACTCTGACCCGTCAAATTCCTATGAAATATAGCCCAAGAATAGCCAAAGGTCGATCTAGAAAAATAGCCCAAAAGTATCCAAAAGAAATAACAAAGCAAATGACCATTTAAACATTTTTTTAAACACAAAAACCCTGTTAATACATTTTTATACATCAAATAGAAGTATTCACACCATTGACATCACTAGTTCGCAGAACCAACGGCAGAGCACGGGAACATCACACCGTATTAAAAGGTGTCAGAAAAACCTTTGAAGAAACAAAGTCCTTGCAGCACAGCTCTTTGCCCCACAGTCCGAGTTTAACATACAAAATGTTCTCCAGCGTTTACATAGACATCCTGTTTGCGCAAGTCTGTCTAGTATAGGTGCACGCCAACCAACAGACAACATTAAGAATGCGCAGAGCAGGTGCTGTTGGGGCCGCAAGGAATTGCGCTGTCACTGGTTGAGTGGAGGAATACGTAACAGCACGCGCTTGCATTTGGACAAGATTCGGGGGTAAACAACTGCACGAGGTGCGCAAAGAGCAGACGAATTTGCTTGCTGTCGCATACTTATCGGGGTTAACAGACTGAAGCGCCAAAGGTTTACGTAACTTGCTCTAAACATACCATGTTTGAACCTAAAAACCCAAGTTCTTTAAGGAATTTGGTGTGCTCAACATGGGTCAGAAATAGCCCAATACTACCCAAATAGCCAACTACCACTTTTTCACTCCAACTGCAAATAAAAGTATCTCAATTTGACTATTTAGAGCCTAACCTGGCAACCCTGCAAGGGAAGAGAAATCTGGGCGTGTACACCGAGTTTCTATCCTATGTAGTTGGGGAGGAGGGGAAGTAAGAACTACCTACCTTCCTTTGTATATCCCAGACGGGAGTTCCTCCCTCTCTCTCTCTCGCTCGTTACTCCCACTACGCTACATGGAATGGATGACACGACATTGCTTTTGGGCATGAACAGCCACAACGAAACAAAAAAAAGCTTTAATTCGTTCTGCTATCTATATTCGTTTTCCCTGGCTAGTGTTACAAACCTCCATAGACTCTTACTTTCTGTGGGAATACTCGTGAGGACTGGGTGTTCCACAACCTCGCGGTCCCTGAATGCGCTGTGCTTGTTTGTACACTTTTTTTCAAACGGACTTTTGTTTTGTTTTTGTTTTTTTTACTTTTTTTAGTGGACGCAGAGTTATTCTGGTATCTCGATCGTTATCTTTCATACAAACGTCCTTCGGCCTTGGGGTCGTGGAAATCAGAATGAAACGTGCACAGAGTAAATCGGTCTTTGCCTCCTTTATATTTTTCACGGACGTCCTGTGACCTCCGTACGGTTCGTGGTCACCGCAATCTGACGCGCGGAAAAACGGTTCGCGAGCTCCGCAGTCAGGGTATTTCTAGGACAGGGTGATAACTCGCTGTTCTTCTGTAAATTCATATATTGCCCAAAAAGGTGACATGGGTAATGATTAGGGTATGGTTATTTTGTGTTTATTTTTGAGAAAAACTCGGAGCATGTTTATCGGTGCTTATCATCATCATCATTTATTATTCCTTGAAGGCCCAGGGGGCGGTATAGAAGGGAGTGAACACTTAAAAAAATAACACAACTATTAATCAACAAAAACACGCTGAAATCTAGTTATAGGTTAGAAAAAATAAACTAATGGCTGCAGAAAATTTCTTAGTGTCAAATAAGGAAACAATTACGTCAGGCAGTGAGTTCCAGTCGTCAATGGCCAATGGTAAAGTAGACATTTGGTGAGTGACGGTTGACGATGAAATCGGATGGAGTTTACAAGAATGGTCGAGACGGGAAAATGCGGTAGGGAGGCGATAGCAAACTTTGTCCGAGATGAGTGTTGTAATAAAAGATCCGATGAAGAAGAGAAAGACGAGACAACCTGCGGCGGTGAGAAAGTGTGTCAAGGTTAGCTGATTGGCGAAATCGTGATATGCTTCCATAAGGGGAATAGTCGAAATAAATAAAACAGAGGGCCTCCTGCTTTGAACTGGATTCCAGGTTGTTAGTTAGGTGTGCCTGCCACGGTGACCATATGGAAGAAGCGAATTCTAGTTTAGTTCTCACCAAGGTAGTAGAAGCTAGTTGTTTTACTGGGGATGTAGCTTGTCTGAGGTTACGGCGAAGAACTCCGAGAGTGCGGTTAGCATCGGCGATGACAGATGTTATGTGAATGGTCCATGACAGGTCAGATGTCAGATGAATTCCTAGGTATTTATACAATGAACAAGCAGTTACTGGGATGCTAGAAAGGTGGTAAGAGGAGGATAGATCATGTGAACTGGCGGGAAAAAGATAGCGATTTACATTTATTATAGTTTAAAGCCATTTGCCATTTATGACACCACTGAATTATAAGTTGGAGATCGTTCTGCAAGATTAGTTGATCGTGACGTGAATGAATCGGTCGATAGATGACACAGTCATCGGTGAATAAACGTACTTCAGAATTGATGCGATGGTGGAGATCATTAATGTAGATTAAAAAAAGAACGGGGCCAAGGACGGTTCCCCGAGGGACGCCAGACGTTACTGTGCTAGTGGTAGATTTCACATTGTTAATAGAAGTGTACTGAGTGCGATTCGTGAGGAATTCAGAAATCCAATTGACTGCAGAGGGGTGAAGATTAATACCTCTTAGTTTCATTAAAATACGTTGATGAGGGACCTTGCCGAATGCTTTGGAGAAGTCAATGAAGATGGCCTCAGTTTGAACATTGGAATCAAAATTTGAGTAAACGTCTGTTAGAAAAGCTGTTAGCTGAGTTTCGCATGAGTATGACTTGCGAAATCCGTGCTGGTGCTTGAAAAGGAGGTTATGGAAGTCTAGAAAGTTTATTATGTTAGAATAGAGAATATGCTGCAAGAGTTTGCATGAAACGCTGGTGAGCGAGATGGGACGATAGTTGCTGATTAGTTGGCGATCGCCTGTTTTATTAACGGGTATGACGTTAGCAATTTTCCAATCGGATGGAACTTCAGAGAGTTTGAGAGATCGAGAGAATATATCGCAGAGGATAGTGGAAGAAATGTGTTTAGTGTTTATAATTACCTTAGAGTTAATTTGGTCATCTCCGGAGCTGGAGAACACCTTCAGTTGATCTATCGCCTTAAGTACTCCAGTGCGGTCAATTAAGATAGGATTCATAAGAGGGTGAATGAATAGACCATTTGCTATATCCCCCAAGTGCCCCGGCCCGCGCTAAAAGAATCATGGGAAGAGTGTTCCTTCAGCTCCTTAGTGATTGCTAATTTCTACCCTGTCCTTGGTTACACAGCGTTTGAGCGTAATTCGGAGTCACCCTGAAGAAGCGCCTGATATACTCGAATGACCTGTCATATCGCTTTTAACATTTCTCCTCAATGTCAGCGTTTTCGATACTGTGCCTGCTATCTACCCTTCAACCTGAATGGGCTGCAGAAATCTCTTACATTATTATCATGCTGATATTAAGTTAGAAACGCTAAAAATACTATAAACAGCCCCGCGGACTCCGAGCTATATCCTGGTTTTGTTGTTGTGAATTATCGGCTTTTTAAACAATTCCTGCTCAAACAACAATCACGAGAATGATAATATTGTGAGAGATTTCTGCGGCTCAGCCAGGTTGAAAGGTGGATCGCATGAGCAGTATCAAAAATGCTGACATTGAAGAGCAATTTTAAAAGTGATATGACAGGTCCTTGGGGTATATCAGGCGCTTGCTCGGGGTGACTTCGAATTACGCTAAAAGAACTGTGTAACCATGGAGTTGGTCAAAAATTAGCGATCACTAGGGAGCTGAAGAACACCGTTCCCATGATTCTTTGAGTGCAGGCGGGGCCGCTTGGGAATATAGCAAATGGTCTATTGGCACGAGTCGGGAATATTTAGCAAGTCCTCTTAGTAAAGATAGAGCAGAAGAAATTGTTAATTGCAAGAGCGCCGTGTTTATCTGAAAGCGGAAGTCCGTCGTCATCTACAAATAGCAATGGAATTGATAGTGCCGGATCGAATATTTTTCAAAACCTCTTTGGTTCGGTGGTTAGTATGTTGGGGAGGTCGGACACTATAGAATTTGGTTTTGGCATGATTAATGGCAGATTTATAAGCCCTAGCGCATTCGTAACAGGCGTTCCAAGAAGCCGTAGCGTTGACAGCCTTAGTCCGCTTATATAGTCTTTTTTCCTATTGGATTGACTATGAATTGTTTTATTGTACCAAGGATTAGTGTTATCAGATATAATACGGGGCAGTGGAATAAAACGTTCGATTAGGTAGATCATTTTATCTTTGAAGAGAGTTCAGTTTTCATTAATCGTTCTTTCCCAGAAGTTAACTGAGAAAGTATGATAAAAATCTTTGAAGTTCGAGTTGATAGATGCTTAATCAGCTCTCGCGTAATTGCGAATGAATTTGTGGTAATGTGATCTACGAGGAGCAGAGAGAGAGAGAGATGAGTTAAAACGATGACGATATGGTCACTAATGCCGGGTAAGTACGTGATGTTACTGAAAAGTGAGCGGTCTTGGCTTAAGCATAAGTCGAGTATATTGCTGCAGTGATTACTAATCCTAGTAGGCTGAGTGATAACATTTGAAAAGATGAAATCTAAACAAAATTCTATAAATTCTTGAGAAAATGCGCAACTAGAAGAGAGGGCAGACCAGCCAATGTTCGGGTAATTGAAATCACCAAAGAGAGTAACAAAGGCGTTAGGGTATTTAGTTGTGATTTCAGAAAGACACTTGCATAGCTTGGTAACAAATTCTTTATCACTATCTGGCGGTCTATAGCACACACCCACTATTACGGGGGCGTCGTAGCGACGTACACCCAAACAACTTCCAACTCGGTAAGGATCGGTATAACCCGAGGCGGAATTTGATTTTTTTAGCTAAAAGCACACATCCCCTCCTTCTCCTAGCAGATCTATCACACCTATACACACGAAAGTTTGGATACAAAGGAAAACGTTCATTATCAGATATATCAGGGCTTAGCCACGTCTCGGTAAGAACAAGGAAATCTGCGTTGCATGCTTCAACCAAAGAAATCACATCGTCTATTTTTTAGTATCGAGCTTCTAATGTTAGTAAATAAAATAGAATAATAAGAAAGTTTGTTACAGACATCATGGCGTTTTGCAGGTTGATTTAGTGACGAAAAACGAAATGAACGCTGGCATTGCTATTCACTTTTTTCAATTCATGGAAACGAGAGCAGCCTCAAATACGTAAGACGTATTGTCTATAAACAGCTTATCGTGACGCAGCTTGTAAGTCGTGCCTTTAGGCTTGGCAAAATCAGGAAGATGACGGCGTGCAAGTAGGACAGAAATTTAAAAATTTCTGTCCTACACGTGTCCCTTTGAGCTTAGATGCCAACAAAAGAATGCCCTCTTTATTGTTAAATGATGAAAACTTCACAATTATAGGGCGACATTTATGTTGATTGAACACTCCCAACCGGTGCGCTCTTTCAATTTTACTTGAGTCGACATTCACACCTAAGTTTCTGGAACACAGGCCAGTTACCAAGCCCTGGGACTTAAGGTCACTCTATACTCGGACTGAGCCCACGTTTCCCTATCGGTTTCAGTGACGCCAAAAAATAGAAAGTTGTTGTGGCGGGATCTGCCCTCCGCGTCGTCACAACGAGTTTTCAGCTGCGAAAGTTTGTTTAGTGCTGTAGTAAGCTAAGTTTCGGTAAGTGTGACGCTACCGATTTCCATCTGCTTTAGTAAGTCGAGTTCAGTTGTTAGGCTGTTAACGCGTTCTTCTAGCGCGGAAGCAGATTTTTCGCTTTCTATATTTTTCTGTGTTAGTAGGTTTACCTCTTGTTGCAGCAGAGCAAGGCTACTCTGAAGCTTCGCGACTGCCTGCACAAGCACAAGGAATTCATCCTCTTGTTGCTGAATTTTTATTTCTTAAACACCAGTGCATTTTGGTTGGACGTCTCGTGATGACGCAAAAAACGTTGATAACCCTGGAAAAAAATGCAATTGAACAAGAACATTCCAAATTTCTAATTCTATTCACGTATCTCATACGCTCTTCTTCATGTGGGAGCCTCTATCCCGACGAAAAAGGCCTAAGTCATTGAGCTGTAAACGCATACGCGGTGTACAATATTTTGACCTAGAGAGGTTTTGAGCACGTTCGAACGCGCTTTACAGCCCAGTAGACGAGGTTGGCGGCACCCAGAAGGCGAGTTTTGGAATGGTCTGTAGTAGGCAAAAAGAACAAATAACAATCAACGCATCTCAGTTCCCCAAGCAAAGGGGCGCGTTTCCACGGTCAGTGGTTCCAGACGACACTAATGTTGTTGGGGGTGTCTTCCAAGAACCACACCGACCTCTGAATAGCCGCTGGAAGGGTGCAAGATCAACGAGATAACACGTTTCACAAACTTCTACAGAGGAGGCGTTTCGAAGAAATTAGCCGTTGCTAGGAGGGGAACATTCACCGACTGGTGTGTTTTGATTTTACCAAGGTCGACTATTTCCAACCACCGGAGTTTCTCGGTTGCAACCACTTTTGTATTTTCGTCACCGGCGGACGTTTATCAAAACAGAATATTGAGGTTCGCCTTGAAAAATATGCTTTTTTTTCTGTAGACAGAGCTGATTTGTTGAGTTCAAAACTTCGCATTATCAAAATATCAAACATCGAAATGCTGAACACCGGATAACAAAGTTGCTAAAAGGCCAAAGCGTCGGAAGGCAACCCTGAACTGCAACATTTATTTACTTCGACCTCGAAACGTATATCTGAAGGGGAAACTGGAAGGGCAAGGAAGAAGGGAGAATACAAGGGCCGGGAAGAGAAAGGGAGTTCGAAAGACTAGAGCGGAGGAGAATAGGGAGGTTTAGTAGATCGTTTCCGCCACCCGCTAAGCACCAGTTTAGCTCTGCACGTAATCCGCCACGAGACCTTGACCTATGCAGAAAACGCTGGTGGTGCGCATGCTCAGTTATGGCCCCTTTTTTGCGGATACCGTAACTAAGGAGAAAAATGGCCTGCTAAAACTCGCTGTCTTCAAAGCTGACCGGTAACGTCACTCAGATGAAACGGCGGCCAAACGTTCCGGGCGTAGAAAATCAACCTCCTTTCGAGATATGCTCATGAAGGTGGCATATGTTGTGTTTGCAGCGACGCATGTCAAACGCCTCAACGGTCACGATTACTTTTAAACCCTGACCTACTACACAGATGATAATCTATAAGGTGGTCAAAAGCGATGCTTCAGGCATTGCAGGGCCCCGCAGGCACCCCTAAAAGTCGTTTTTGTTCGCACTGCGAATTATCGCTTTCGAATTTAGCACAAATAAGTTCAAAGTGGGGAGGTTCTGTGTGCCTAACAAAAAACGAAGCACACTAAACATTCCATAGCTTCGCTTAGTGAAGTGGGCTAGTAATCCTTGGGTCTAGTGCTTAGTTCTTCTAAAACTATGTTACATTAGCTTCAACTTCAAATAAACACGACTTTCCTCTTGTAAAACGTCCAACAAATAAAAAATGTACGCAAGGCATCCGTCGTACACTCATTACTTCCACAACATCATGGCACCTCGCATCCTAATCTTTCGTCGTACATGTGTTTCTTATCTCATTACTGTTGTTACCTCGTCAAAGTAGAAAAAGACGCAACTGTTATTTAATTACATGCCTGAAGCAAGTAATCGAAACACCGTAAAACTTGAGGTTTCAGTCCACCTAAGCTTATGAGTCAATAATTCCATGTGTCGAAACAAATAAATGTATTTTCCAAAATGATTAGGATGGAAAGTGAGCCTAACGCGGGTATCTGACAGTCGACGTTCGCGCGCCTTCAATACGATTTCCCAATAAATTGCCACTCTGCCCGTTGCGTACACTTTGGGGACCAACACATGTTTACGTCGCTGCCTGAAATCTTGAATCAGCGTGTACTGCTGCCTCACAATAAAATGCAAAACGGACTCTAATGGCTGGTTCACACAGTGGCGTTCGGTTCTGCTCGAGTACGACGCGTGCCTTTCAAGCACATGCATGTCTATGCTCGACGCAACTGTAGCCATAGTAACCTCTAGTCGTAAGCCGGCTCAAGTGGTTGCAGTCGCAGTCAAACGAAAATGGGTGGACCCAGCCTTCAGTAGCTCCCAACTACGTAAGCAATATCAAAAACAAACCAAAAACGAAAAAACAAATTGGAGTAGAGCGATCAATGAGATTCATCCGATGGAAATGCGTGAGCGTTACTTCTTCCTCACTTTCTTCTTGTCACGGAACACGAAATTATGCAATCCTACGTGATACGAAAGGACATCATATTACGTCATATCTTCGATAGTGAACGCTCGTTTAAAAATGCCCTAAGCATTCAGCTTTATTAGGATCAATATTTTTGTTTCCTTTTTTGCACAAAGAATGTATTTGTATGTACCACCATTCAGGCTTCGGCTGTTCCTGGACACAAGAGAGAAATAATAAGAAATAGAAGAGTGTTATGACCCCGATATTCGTGACTTGCCTTCCGGAGTGCTTCAGTTGGGCAACTTGTTTTGAAGAACCTAAACGTTGAAGTCTCGGTGGGTACGGAGCTTTACACTGGTACAGTGCTCTCCCAACCCTATTTACTAGTGCGAGCAAAATGTTTCCTGCTTCAGATCATCAGATGAAGTAACATCATTTCAATCTAATGCCACGTCTTAAAGTGACAGCAAAAAAAGTACCGACATGGGACAAGAGGATGCTAAACTTTCGGGGATATTTGGGTTATATGAAAGGAATTTAGAGGTTCTTTTGAAATTGCTTCGAAGACATGCAATATATCTAAAGCAGAACTGGACTGCAGTACGAGTGGAAAGTATCTCCAACCTACTGAAGACTCGCTTAGTTCCCAGAGTTTTATGTATAAAACAATATCAATTCTATGCGAGAATACCTTAGGGATCGAGAACGCACAAGTTAAACTTCTATCTTTACCTCATGGTTAGCATATGTATTTGTTTTGACAAGAGGACTCGTTTTTCGCTTTGAAGTGGAAACTCTTTCAACAAAGCCTATATATTACCATTTCCAAGCGTGGTCGTCATATACATTAAAAACCTAAAAATAGATATATATATGCATGGTTTCAAAACTTTTTCAGTCTGAA
Source organism: Ixodes ricinus (assembly GCA_037355805.1). NCBI lineage: Eukaryota > Metazoa > Arthropoda > Arachnida > Ixodida > Ixodidae > Ixodes > Ixodes ricinus. The sequence goes on from JAZHYW010051663.1 coordinate 12,089, forward strand.
AACTGTCTTCGTTTGTTTTAATATACTCCCATGTTCGTTGACACTTATCGAACGCTTAATCTCGCTCTCTTACATCTACATCGGCAGCGGCTGATCGACGGGCTATTTAAAAAGTAACTAAAGTTGCTATATGATAATACAAAATATGTAGCACTAAGTTGTTTCATTTTTGTTTTACAAATAGCAACTTTTTGCCAGTTAAACAGAATTTACATCACAAAGAAAAGAAAAAAACATTAACGAAATGTAGGTAACAATTAGTACCCCCGGCAAAATGTATTCCTGCAGTTATATGTCCAGAATACGTTTTTTTATTTTTCATTGCTGTACTTCTTATACGTATCGTGATACTTATGTCCGGATGTATTTCAGTATCGGTACTTTAGCTTTCTTTGTTATGTATCCCCGTATTTACAATTCTAAAACATTTCAAAGTATCTCTGCCCAACCCTGATTCCATGCACGACATGCAGCAGAGTGATCATAGAATTTCAGATGAAGAAATCAACCTAGTTGGAGGTTACGTCCTGTGATAAATCAAAATTCCAGAATACATTTGTGCTTCTCAATTAGATTCTTACTTATTTATGATATAACAAGTGGCTACAAATTTTATTGTCGAGAAGCAAGGAAATAAGTAGAGCGATGTATGACACAACAGCACTATGCACTCAGTCAGTTGGGAGATCTGTCATAGATAGCTGTGCTGCCATCACCCCTTTATCGCCGCTGGAATTCCGGTCCGTGTCAAGGATCCCTGCAGAAGAAGCAGGGGTTGGAGAAGTGATGGCTATAATACCACGCACCGACCGTGTTGCCTTTCCATGGCAACACGGTCGATGATGATACATTTTATTTGATTTTATTACTTATGAGTTATGAGACATGCATTCATATTTTGTATTGACTCATTGGACAGTGCACTGCCGCCCAGGCCACTTGACTGTTGGCAGGCACTTAATAAAATTATCTATCTATCTATCTATCTATCTATGGCAATGTGGTTTTAACACGCCGCGATGGGTTTGTCACGGGACTGATATCTCTTTGCCAAGGCCATGAAAATAGAAGGACCCCACACGTCTAGGTCCACTGGGCACAGCACAGAACTGACACTTCAATGGGCTTGCCTAAATTCTGAAAAACAATATTTTAAAAATTTGAGTGCCCCGTTATTTCGCGCTACAAGCTCTAAAAAGAAGTATAGCTCAATGTGGTTTCTATAACTTTCGGATGATATATTTTAGTTTTGTGAAAGGTGGCTGTACGTCATATGCGTAGTTTTATCCAGTACCACCAGTGTTAATTAACAATATGCTAATGTTATCTAGAATATGATTTATCTAATTTACGTTTTGTTAAAATTTTCTATTAAAAAATACGTGATTTGAAAAACATAAGATAGACAACATGGTAGGTTTTATCTCGGTTTGAAAGTTTGTATATTTTTATATAAAATGATCCGTAAATACTTATATGAATTAGCGCAAACACAAATATTGTAAGTAGCACAGGAGAGGACAGAGCGGTAACTCGCCTCTGGAATTTTTACTAGACACAGCGAAGGAAAACATATGAAAGCAGCGCATTCTACAACCTCGTTCGAGCATCCATCTCCCTGCCCAACCCTATCCCCTGATAGCTCATTGGCTTGCACATGTAGGGACATTTTGTTAACTTCAGGATGTCTATTTCCTTGCTCGACAACGTAACTGATGGTTACTGGTGCATTCTGTCTACCAGATGTTAGATGTAGTATTCCTCGAGTACCCCAAAGGTCGTTTTGTCTTTATGCCTTCACAAGATGGTTGTGTCCCTGTAGCACAGTTGACACAGGCATTCCTTACAGGAGATCGGTAGGCGTCCTTCGAGTATAGCTCCCAAAGTGTATCTGAAGCCACGAAGCCTGTCGCTCACACTCCGTCTCATTAAGCTGACGTAACTACTACCACACGAGCCGTATCTACATATGGAAGTACATGCATATTACACTTTTCCTAGTTTTTCCTTCAGCCTTCAGGTTAACTCTGGGGCAAATTTAGCTAAATGTTCTGGGTGCGAAAAATACCACTTAAACCCAAAACAGCTCTCAACGTTTTTTTTTTTTTTTTTCAATTGTGAAAGATATTTGTATTGGTACGAAATGTACCACCGGTCTCCTTTCATTTTTGTTGGGTTTTGTTGCCTGGGAACCTTTTGCTCTATTAGACAAGATACCTGACACGTCTGACATTGTTTCAGAAGGATACCCTGATTTTGTGAGCCTGTCTGCTGGCTTTCAAAAGCTGTCCGTCACAATGTGAAACCACGACTTTTTAAGTGAAGCCCAGACACAATAGAGCAGTGCCCCTCTCAATCACATCTGAATGGAACGACCTATATTCCAGAATACCTTATTTTGAGAGTGAAGAATAAGGACTCCTAGCTGGCCTACTGTAAGAAATGCCCGAGGAAAACCGTGCTTCTAGAACACAGCCATCTTGGGCAGGCGGAAGGACAAAGTGCCCGGGATTTGCTCGAGGCGTACTACATACACATCGGTTGGACAGACTTAATCAGTGAACTATTAGTGGCATTATAGAACAAGAAAATAGATGTCGCGAAGTTGACAATGGCGCACTTGCCCCGCCTCCCTCCCCCTTCACGTGCAAGGGTTAACAGCGTTCAGGGGCAGGGTGTTGGATGCTCGTGCGGAGGCGTGGATTGAGGTGTCTTCTTATTTCTCTACCATTATAGTTTATAGTAAAATGCATAGTTGCGAGTTGGCGTTCGGCCCTGCCCCGTTCTTCTCCCTATGTTTGTGTCTGCGCGATTCTACCTTTGTATATACGAATTGTTTTTTATAAACAAACATACTTACTCATAAATGGAGCTAAAATCTGCCGATTTCTCTATCTTGTTTCGTTCAAAGGACGTTAATTTTGTGACCAACATATATAGGAATCGTGTATTACCAAATCAAAATCTGGATAAGGCGGCAATTTGTTTATTCATACTGGTGGTACGCGATGAAACTACACATACACACACAAGCAGCTTCCACAAAACAGAAATATATATTTAGATTGATGCAGAAACCAGACCCAGCTACCTTTACATTGCGGTAAATGCGCAAATCTGACGAACGACAAAAAACATGTGCACAGAGGGCGCTAAGCACTTCTTGTTTTAATGCTTTGTTTCGTCACATTTGCGCTGTTCCCAACCTGTAAGATCAACTAACTTGCTGAACTTTATGACTCGTTGAACTGCGTTCTTTATGCATCGGGCCCTGTTCCGTTTCAGCGCTGTGTCTGCCACTTCTTGTTCCTTGTCCTTCCTCAAATTGGCGCTCTTGTCCTTCCTCAAATTGGCGCTCTTCCACCCATGTAAGATTATTAACCAACTCGCCTAACTTTCGGCCTTGTTAAACTTCAGCTGTTCTTCTCATATCAACCTTGCAGCGCAAAATAACTGGACAATTATTACTATAAATTATTATTTATTATGAACTCAGACCTGTGGATTGAAGCGTCGGCTCTCTTTTTGTTGTGTCTGAGGGACCTTGCCATACGATGTCGTTCATTTTCCAACCTTAGAAATTATATGTATTTCACGTGACACACTTATCGGAAGGTATCAACACTCCAGCACCAAGGAAAGCTTGCAACTCCGGTGCGTGGACTTATAACCACTACTTCCAGGCACGTAGCCAGGATTTTGTTTCGGGGGGAGGGGGGGGCGTCAATGACAAAATGCTGTATAAGGGGAGGGGAGAGGAGGTCCCAGTAAAGTGGAAGATTTTTTTGGGGGGAGAGGAGAAACGGTTTTGTCCCCCCCCCCCCCTCTGGTTACGTGCCTGACTACTTCTGCGGGCACGATCTCATCCTCATCTACGGGTCTTCGACCCGGGTCCGTGCCTAGCGGTGGTTCCCATGAGGTGGCGGTGGCAGCACAGCTCTTATGAGAGGGTCAATTACAGCAAATACCATATAGCTTCGCCAATACTGGAAACTCCTCCGAAAACCTATGGGAGCGGCGGCGAACGTGACAGTGGCGCCTCTAGCGGACTCGGAGTCTACGGAAGCAGACGACGCAATGGAAAAGTATAGGCTCCGCGACGTCCTCGAGCTTTGCGTGCCCCGTTTCGTCACCCCAACAGCAGAAACAATTCATTACGGTCAGTCCGCTTGCAAAGCGGAATCCACTGATCGAAACTGCAACGACAATCGAATAACAACGCGCGCATAAACAAAGATAGAGCAGTTTATTTAGCGGTCTCAAACGCCTCTCAGGGGATCACACGCGTTTGAAGCGCGTCTGGGAAGCGGTAAAAAAGGCGTTTAGCTACTCGAACTACGTCGTAATCATTAAAACGTGCACAAACGACATGTTAATATTACCAGAGCAAGCGCACGAGCTGCTGGAGCATAAAAACAAAACAAAAAGTAAGGATAAAAATGACCGTGCAAACACTTACCGAATTTTGCAGAAAAGATGGTGTCGCCATTCCCGACGAAAATAAAAAGAAACGGGGAAGAGAAGCGAACAACGGCGAATAAAACAAACAAGTTAGCAGACGATACAAAGATACCCAGCAAAAAACTACTTCAACTACGACGATCGTTGCGGCGCTTATAGAAAAAAGAAAGAAAAATGGAAAGCAGCAAATGAATAGCTGGTAATCGCCGCCGGTGTTGAGTTCACAATAAACAAAGCGGAAGCAACAGACGAAACTAATGAAAAAAGAAGAAAGCGTCCCTTTTTTTTCAGCTGCTTGTTGTACGTTTGTTTATTTACACTTTTAACAGTTTAATTTGAATGCTGCATAACTTAGTTACTCACGTTTGTTCGGCCTTCGGGAAGCGGAAGAAAGATTTTCCACCACATCGCAAAAACTTGTTTTTGCAATAGTAGGCAGCACACGGCATGCCTGCCATTTCTAAGTATGCGCTGGTGTATGCTCGAATGCGGCCGGTTGATCAACAAACGATGACCCGTAGCAGACGTGCCGGCCGGCGTACACAAATAAAATTCGAATAAAAATGCATAACGAGCTTACACTTCTTAATATATTTAATAAATATCAAAAAGCACGTATGACGATTTCGGATCAGAAACTCAATCGAAGGCGAAAATAGGAGGTTATCGCAGACGACAGTGGAAGAAAAACAACAACAACAAAGTTGCAGACGGCCCTCAAAATGTCCGAGCCTAGCGTAGCAGACCAACAGACGAACCGGGGGTCGAAGCGAAGGAAAGAGAGTAAACACTAAGCCAAACAAAACAAGGATACGCGATGGCTTACGCGTCGGGTAAACAACAAAAACAAAAAGAGCAAAGAAAACAAAAAAAAACACAGCAACATAAAAGCAGGAGGAAGAAAGAACGCGGCAGAGTGGCGTCGCCTCAAAAATATAAATGAAAGAAGACTCAAAAATGGAAAGAGTGGAGACGGTTCAACGGGTGTCGGCCTTTATCCCAGAAGTAAAGAAGCAGCGAAGCAGAAGATGTTAGTCGTCGCCGCGCTAACAATCGGAATTTGTGCACTGTAAATAACGTGACTGAAATCACCTTTTTTTGCGGGGCTACGGCGCTCTCCCCTTCTTTCTTTGCAAGCGCGAGAAGTCTGCTTTTTTCGTAACTCCGCTTTTATTAATCTATAATAGCGTCAGATTTGCATATGCACAACGACTTCTTTCAGAGCATTCTGACATCGCCGTAACGTACGTGGTTCGAAATTGACTTTTGCTTCTTCATCCGGAGACGATCTTAACGGGATTAGCCAGCTCGCCTATTCGACGAAACGGTTATAAGCAAGACATTCATGAGAAATGGGAATTGCAACAACAAAACGAATTGACTGATAAGAACAATAAAGTTGAAACGAAGCTATGTTCTGAAATGTTTGTACATTGCCCTTTTTCACGAAACAGCGCGAAGGCATACATTCGTGTTTTGCCTGGCTTACATAAGTTGTGACAGAATGTTTTCTTCGGGAGAACTCCAAAATTGCACCCTACAAGCTGTAACATCTTTCCCACGCGAAGAAAATGTCCTTCACTCATGAGCTGGCACCCATTTTTTAACTTTCAAAGCAGCGAATGTCCGTGACAATTTTTTTTTTGTTGGTCACCTCGCACGGAGATAGGCAAAACCAATGCATTTTGGAGAATTCGTCTGCTAGCGGAGACTCCGAGCTCGCCAGGGGCGCTGCAATCACTTTTCGCCCGCTTTCCGCGGGAGTTGCCAGTATTGGCTTCCACGGTATTTGGTAATACTGCGCTAATCGTCTTAATAACACCCCACAAAGTTGTTGATATTGTTGTTGTTGTTGTTGTTGTTGTTGTTGTTGTTGTTGTTGTTGTTGTTGTTGTTGTTGTTGTTGTTGTTGTTGTTGTTGTTGCTGTTGTCGTTGTAGTTTTTGCGAGTGATGTGTCTGGTCGTCAGCTCTCGAGCCTTCGCTCGCTGGGTTGAATAGTATTCCGGGCTGAAGGGCCAACGAGCCGCGCGCATTCGAGATATCATACCGCGGTTCCGCAGTCGGAGGCGCGAGGATCATTCGCTTGCTCTCGGCTGGCAGTGGTACTGGTTTCGGAACATGCTTCTCCCATTGCCAGAGGTGACCTCGGTGTATTGAGATCTTTGATTGCTTTTAGTAGGGAACTCGGCGGCGTATCGTCGTGATTTTGTGATTTCGATGCTTAGAGCCAGCGGAGTGAGTCATCACCAAACTTAGGCCACCTCAGAAACCTCGTGAGGGCACCATTAAGTATTATTGTAAGTCAAACCCTCGATTACTTGTTTAAAGTAGAGGCACGTTCTCTCCGCAAAGAAGGCTGATTAGGGAATAGAATGGACGTGGTTATAAAATGCCGAGAAAAATTTAATCAAACGTGATTGTCGAAAAGTGCTGCTCTGTGTCTTGGTTGGAAAGTGTCGCTGTAGGATGATGAGACTGGTAGCTGCAGTGTCCGTTCAGAGACCGTTGGAGAACTGCACCATGAGCAAAGTCTGAAACATCGATCATGAGGGTCGTAATGAGGTTGAGCTTGACATTTGGCCTACATGTCAGAGAAAAACGTTAGTGATTTCCCGCTTGATGCGTGCTCAAATTGCCTGCCGCACCTTTATGATTATAGCTTCCGTGTGTCTGGGGTTTTATTTCTCTTCGGATTCGGAGGCTGTTTTTTCGGTGTTTATTTTCCCCACATATTTGGTGTGTTTTCGTTGTATTTTGATGACAGAAGAATAACAAAAACGTTGTGGCCATCATGATTGATGACAGCCTTCTT
>JAZHYW010051664.1:0-17673 GCA_037355805.1 Ixodes ricinus
AATCAAGTTTGCTTGATCAGGTGAATAAGTGCAGTAATAGTTAATGGAATTCTTCGTTTTTTTAATATGTTTTAGAGCGGATATCCTTTTCTTTAGCTACGCAAGACTGAACGGCACGTAAAACATAGACGCATAAGAAATGGTCCTCTAAATAATCTTCAGAAAAACTAAAAACCAGAGCGAAACTATCGGCCGTTATGCACATCACTGACCTAATGGAATTAACAAAGTGATATAAATTAAGCCGAGGTGAAATGTAAATCATAATTTACCCGCGAAAAGGATAATATAGAATTGCTTGTTATTTTACCAGTCTCCGGTAAATCATGGAGAGATGTCGCAATTGCATTGAAGGCCGTCGTAATTAGAGCCTAAGTGAGAGCTCCTCAAGATCTGCTGCTCTGGGACAGAGCAAACATATATCATATCACGTCGCAACGCCCCTCACCCATCCCCTTTGCGACTTTTCACGATTAAATCCTCGAACACTCCAAACTAAAACTACAAAAAAAAATGACGTACGTCTGCATGGATGACTCTTCGTAGTGACTAAAGTGGGCATGTTTGCTGGAGGAGCCTCTCAGGACGAGGAGGGCGGAGCTTGCACACTACAACGTAATTTATGGCTTGATGTTGTGGTAGGGTTGCCTTGCTGCATGGCCATCCGGGAGAAACAACACGAAGCCGGCGTTTCCATAACAAGAAACTACATTTATTAGAGTAACAGCAAAGGTTTGTTTGAATTAGAGTATAACATTGTCGTAGCGTTTGACCTACACGCCTCCGTAACCTCGGTCCGTCTACCCCTGTTCTATTGGCGTGTCCTCCTTTTATAGGCTCGCGGCTATTTCTCATGCGCTGTTGTGCGATTCGGACTGTGTGCTTTTTGGGGGCGGTCGGTAGCGGCCCCTGGGCGTGGTGGCATACCCTCACTCCCACAATGTTCAGCTGCGATCTGAACTTTGTTTCCATCGACGCCACCACCAAGAAGACAATATCTATTTTTTAAGAGTTTCTCCACCGCTTTGCAACCCCTCACTAAATCTGTCGCAACCCACAGTTGGGGGAACACGTAAGCAATATGTCATCGCTTCTCAACTTGAAAAATGCGAACGTGATATCCTACACTGGTGTGAAATGAATGCAAAGTACAGGTCGCAGCTCGACATCAAGTGAGAACTGAGACTTGACAAGACCAATCTACGTCGTCCCTTTGACAAACTGACTATAAAAAGCAAGTTCAGTTTAGTCATTACGAACCATCACTACTGCTGGCACGTATGGAATTTCTCGATGGCTCGATGGCTTCTGGATGTTAGCGCCAGATGAACAGTATTGCATGTTTGTGTATTACTGCGCAGTGCACTGTAGTTGAAGGGCTTGTGGCATCGCGAAACGCAAGAGGAGGGAGCGGGGGTTGCGACCTAGAATCGGAAAAGCACTGCAATATGTGAAAGGGCATCGACAATCTAACCAGCCAGCCATGCAACGCCACCGTCAGACTTGTGCGTAACACGTTACAAGTAATGATTACATGTGATCGATTATATTTTGCTGTAATTTTTGTAATGTTAACAATCCGAGTATTTCAGAAACCTTTTGCTGTAATCAAGTAAAAAATTACCAATTATTTTTTTTACGAGAGGGGTTGGGTGTGTTACTGAAATATTAAAAAAGACATGGTCAAGGGTGTTTTTTTTTTTTTTTTTGGTGCGCTAAGCACGAGATTTTAAGGATTAGTAGGCCACATTACTAAGCGAACCTTCTGACTGTTTAGGGGGCCTCGTTTCCTGGTACGCACACAGAACCTCTCCCTTTCGAGCTTCTTTAGAAAACTTCGGCAAAGCGATAATCCCCAGAGCGAACAAAAGCGACTTTTCAGGGTGCCCTGCGAAGCCCCGGACATCGCCTTTGGACGCATTGTAGGTTATAATCTGCGACGAAGATCACGAGAAGAAGCCTCGGCAGTGATTGGTAGTGGTATCCACAAGCAAGCAGTGCGGTGACTCTCTTTTTTAACTTTTCTTGCGGCTGATGCCTTCACGAGGAAATGCGAGAAAATGACCGACACAAAATTCTAAAGACAACTGCTGCTGAAATCAACACGGTGTAAATGACAAACAAACAAGAAGTATTGTATAAATACAGAACACCTAATTCCAATACGTGTATATGTGATATATCGCAATAAAAACGTAAGAACAGTAACGTGAGATGTAATCAATTACTTTTTCAGGCAGTAATTGAAATTGGTTACATTTTTCTGTTCAGTAAACTAAATATAATTAGGGTTTCGCGTTTTCCGTAACTACAGATAAACCCCGATAAAGAACCCCGAAGCGGTTGTCTCGTAATCGGTAAAAACCGAAAAACTTCGAATTGGAGCCGTCCTTGAATAGCAAAATCCCTATTTCAGGGAAAAAAAAAACAACCTTTACTTCAGCATTTTTTTTTCTTGGGAACCTCGAACCCAGTCTGTACTAACTGTCGTTGAGGTAGATATCGAGGCTTTTTGACAAAATAAACCACACCGACTCCTCTCCGGCCTTAATATTAGACACCGAAAAACACCGATTCAAAGGGGAAAAATTGATACTAATAAATTACCCCCGATTTTGAAGAAAGATAAATACCGAAAACACGGAACCCTAATTCTAATGAACAATTTTCAAAAAAATATCGTCTGCGCATTACACTCCCCGCACACTCTGGTTCCAGAGTTTTGAGGATGAAAATAAGTGATTGCGTGCTCAAACGAAATAAGCCATTGCCCCCCGAGAAGGGGAGATAGATCCTGTTTCCTAGATGCAGTAACCTGCGATTGATTGTTCCCCCACCGTCCCCTTTGTGTACATTGTTACACATTCGGCATGCTCAAACAACACTAAAACACCAGACATTCTGCCATCTTTGGGATTCGCAACTTGAGAGAGCCCAGAAAGTTGGACAGATTGCGCCAAAAATGAATAAGGTCTATTGTAATCGATTCAATTTTTTTTTCAGTAACGTGTACAAGACTGGCCACCGCTGCCGCGATGCATCGAGGGAACTTGAGGCCTTTTTGCTCTTGCGACAAGCTGGCTGCGGGTGCAGAGCTTCAGCCAGCTTGTCGCATATGCCGAACGCTTGTGCCGAACGCCTCGTGAGATCGGTCTATTGATCAGTTTTCCACTCAGCTTGTACCGACTACGAAATGGGAGAGCCATAAATCTACTAATCAAACAGTACGTAAGTCAAGTAGTCACCCTCCCCGTCTTTTTTAAATATTTTATACAAACACCTTGTATATACATGCTGTACGTACATGCGCTTTGTAATAAAGATATACTCACCACACCAGAAGCAGCGTCATACTTGTTTTTGTGCGACCCATGTAACCAGGCGCCGTCAGCAGTGACTGTCACAATTGGGCAGCCTTCCTCGTCAACGTCGCCGCACTCCGTCGCAAGCCTGGCTTCTTCCTCTCCGGGCTCTTTCACGCTTTCCAACGCTGCGGCTTCAACGCCTTGTGCCACAGTCTCCTCACACTTCGCATAACTCATGCTGGATATCGACGGTACATTCAACGACGATAAGAGCTTCGAGAGGCTCGAGAACCCGCATCCAATGAAAATTATTCCTGAGACTGCAGCATTGTTCACGTCCATGCATTGTGCAGGTCGAGGAGGCAATTACGACTCAATGACGGCCGTTTCGTCGCACATCTTGCAACGAAACGTGAGGGAACTAAGCAGAACGTATTTCTGTTCCGATACGAAGACCATGTCTGTGAACGTGCAACTGAACGGGGCATGGTCACAGCTATCCTGCACGGACTGAAAGAGATGCCCAACGTCGACGACACGACGGCCTTCTAACAAAGATGTGTCGGGTAGCGCGTTACCCGAAGCTTCGGCAGTTCCAGCATTTGCAACAAAGCTGGTTCTGGCTTCGCCGAAGCTTTCAGAAATCATTACGGCCGCTACACAACATACAGGTTCTCCCTCACTTGGAAACCTGGACGCCAAGACTTGCGCGGTCAACACTTGAACACTGCCGTCGTTTCTCCCGGGCACAGAACCATGCGGGCTACCACACGAGCGCTCAAAATCAACAAACTCATCACCTGCAGCTTCCACACAAACACGCTCAGAAATGTTCCGATGCTTTCGCTTGCCATACGAGGGCTTTTTGCTACCCATAGCTTCACGGCTGGTGGAAACACAGAACACGCGGACGGTGGACCTGTCCAGCAGCAACAAATCCGAGGTAGAGAGCAGCGCCCAACTGACGGACGGACAGGCAGAAGGAAGGTGGGTGGTAGCGCGGAGGAACACCAAAACGTCCTCCGCGTCTTTGGACTTACGACTGGACAGCGAGCGCCATCCCGCGGAGTGAAAAACACACACACACACACACACACAAAATAAAGACACAAGGGCAACAACATTTTGCTTTTTTTATTTCACTGTAGTTAAAAACGAATAAACTTACATCGATATTTTTAATATCAATCGATTCCGTATCCAAATTCAGAGGGATTAGGAGAAACATTTTCATACTTTTTATTCTGTGGACTTTGTAAAATGCCCATAAATGCAAAGTGCAAAAACAAAATAACAGATTTTGATTAGTTTTACGATTTTTAAAAAAAATATAAGTAAAATTTTGATTTCAGATCTGTCTCGTTAATCCCTCGATAAAGTGTCAATTTCCTTAGAAAAAAAAACATAGAAAGATCCGCAGAGCGGTTATCACGTGAGAATGTAGTGAAATACTGCATGTATTCTCTATGGGGCTCGGAAGTACGCTCCATCTTAAAACAAAAGAGATAAACGTGGGCTAAAAGCACGGAGTCGGATTGGTCATTATTCCGGTTCGGTTCGGGTTCAGCAGCATTAAGTTTTGTTCCGGTTCGGTTCTGGTTCAGTAATGTGTTGAAAATGACGGTTCGGTTATCGGCTCCATCAAATGCAAACCACTTTAAACTGGTTAAAAAAAGCCCACAACTTCCAGTTATTAAAAAGAGAAAAGGTTTCTTAGTGTCATCTGAATTAAAAAATAGGTCATCAAAAGCCGTGTTGCGAAAACGAGGAGAGCAAAACAATAAATACACGCTTAATTTTGTTTTGTGATCTTGCATTCTTAACGCGAACACCGTTCAATGAAGATTACGTGGTTATTACGTGGAAACTCTTAAGGACCGAAATTTTCGCGCGCTTTTAATTTCGCAAATGTTTTTTTTTTTTAACTTGCGAAATACGAAAAAGTTAAGGGCCCGAAAACATTAAGGGTTTTGCAGTATGTAATAAAAATGAGCGGGGTTCTCCAAGGTCGGAGCAAACCGCGCGATACGAGACCGTCAGCAGGAAGAAGTCTGGGCAGCTCTGGAAATGTCTCAACAGCTCGAAATGTAATTATCTTTTTTATGTTCAATACAATGCGCTGTTTTGAGGCTCAGCTCGCTCGCTTTTTTTTTTTCTATCTCGTTTTTTTTTTCATATAGAGATTAGTGACGCACGTGTTGATTTCAGAGCGAGACAAACATTTTCTAAGCCGCTTGGTATAAATGACTAAGGATCGCCGCCTCTTCACTGGTTTCTCTCCAGAAGAAAGGTAACGCTGGGAAAAGCTTTGTAGCTCGCGGCTTGTTGTATACTAAGGTGACTATTTTCAGAATGCCATCTCACCTCGAACCACCATCCCCCTCCGGTCAACTCAAAATTGACAGGATCCGAAACAATCTGTCTCCCCTGCAGTCGTCGTCATCGTCTGTGTTTCTAAGCATTGACTCAATACCGTGCAAAGTCAAGATATCGGTGCATAAGGTGAGTCGAGTGGAAACTTGCTAGCAACCATCCGTGTGTGTGTGACTCTCCAGCTGGAGAACGAGGGATAAACGTATTTTTACTGAAGCGGTTCTCGGAACTGACCGAGGAAGACATCGATAGCATGAGTGCGATGAAGAGACTATTAGCGGTGACGAGCGGTCACCAGTCATTAATTTATTGTACTCGTATGAGAATCGTGAGTCGCAGAACAATTTTAAGTAGTAACCTGTCATTTGAGTGATGTGCGAGAGCGGCAGTAGTACTCCACCGCAGAGGCATTGCAAGTTCACCTGGCCCAAGTTCACGATATTCCTCCGCAAGATTTCCTTGCGCTGAACAACTCACTGTGCGCCTTTCGAAACTTTACTGCACGTTATGATATGCATTTGCACGAGCACGACGACGAATCTCACGTTGTATCCACACTTTTTCTTATTCAGTCCGACGCAATGGCCAGTGTTTTAGGCATTATGAAAGGCCATTGCGTTTCTTCACAACCTTAACCGCGGAAATAACTTGTCTCAATGGTGACGAGGAATTTGAATTTAGCGTGCACTACTTTCATTCTTTAGTCCCCATGGTCTGGGCCGAAGGTAGCATTTTCGATGCTCTACAGGCTAAATGTGCCGAGATATTCGCTCGCCTCGAACAGTATCAAGAACGTGGATCCGGGCTTGTCGTCGTCGCCATTCAGACCTGCACCATCACCACTGGACGTTTCATTCCGCAGACTGTCGGTTGTGAAAGTTTTATGTTACCCAGGGAACTCCCAAGCAGAATGTGTCTAGTGAACATGAACGAGCAACTGAATGACCCGGAAAGAAACATGTGAATTGTGTTTTTTTTGCTCGCCGGTCTCCGTCCCGCGCCCTCTAAACCATCGAGAGCTTCTAGGTACCGAGACCGTTTGATCAAGTACTGGGTCCCCACCAATTATACAGTGACGTTTCCGCAAGACGTGCAGGCTTTTGAGAGAAAAAACTCCGTGTCCGTCAACGTGTGTGGTTACGGTCGCGAACAAAGGTTCGCCTACCCACTCAGAATCAACGCTAGTGAGTTGGAGAGGCACGTTGAGTTGCTCCTAATAGACGATCACTTTGTTCTAATCACCAACTTTGCCGGACTTTTCCCGAACTGGCGAAGTCACCGTTTTCGCTGTGAAAGGTGTATAATCCGCTTTCGCTTTCACACTACGCTAGACAGTCGTTTATTGATATGTAAATAAAAGAAGGCATTCTGAACAGTGTGTCCAGCAAAGGAGGACGCGCGTTTCTAAAGGATTTTTTCGACTTCAACAGAACCCTCCGAAAACAGGCGACAAATGCTTTTCAAATGAGCTTATCTTAGCTCATTATCAAATGAATTTATTTCAAGACAATCGAAGACCCATCGTTTTTCTCCTGATCTTCGTGCTACAAGGTGAGCAAACTAAAAGCTACTACTTCACAGCGCACAACAGACAATACACCATCAAAACAGATCCACACAAAGAAACAACACTCACGCAGCGCTGACTGTCAACTCTCATATATATTGAACATCATCTTCGTTGTCTTTTACTTTTACGCCTCGCGTTTTCCTTGCTAATAAGACATTTTGTTTCAGCTTTTGGTCATCGAGAGGAAGAAAACCCCTCGGTCCGACATCACACCCTTCTTGCACAGCAAGGTGAGCAGTCTAAACACCTAGCGTTTTCCTCGCTAAAATGCTTTTTTGTTTCGGTATCTGAAAAGGTCACCAATATCTAGACGACACGAGTCATCTAGCCACCTTTTCACCTAATCGTCGGCTATCTACGAATATGGTGTAGCCACCTCATCCCCATTCTGGTTACTTAATTGTCACCTGTGCTCTCCCGACGACCGACAGCATTATTTCAGTGCGGACTCGCTGCAAGTTCACTTAGCCTTTGTTCAAAATGTGCCTCCCTCGCCATGCATTCCGCTTTAGGAAAGGGTGTGCGCTCTTCACAATTATGTGGCTCAGTACGAGTTGCACTTACACGAAAAAGACACAGAGGCGTACGATATGCCCACCTTTTTTAGGCAGCATGAAGAGCATATGTCAAAAGTGCTCAGACGTTTTGGTCTGCCGCTGTGTTTTTTTTTTGGTGAGACTCACTGCCGAGCTCGGAGGTCTCCATCCCGACGACCACATTGATGTGCCTGTGCACATTTTTTATAGTCGGGTCCAAACCGCATTTGTGGTCGATAATATCAGTAGTTAGATTCAACGAGTCTGCACTGAAATAGCCGCCCGGTTAGAACATAACCAGGAACAAAGCTCGGGATTCTTTCTTGTCGGGATCAAAGTTTGTACTAATAGTTTGGGACGATCTCTTCCTCTGACAGTTGGTTGCAGAAAATTTTCTCCGCCGAAGCAACTCGCTTCAAAGCACTGCCTCGTCAGTGTCAGTGAATGTCTTCACGGATCTGAACGGGACATGTGCTTTGTGTTTGCGGTGCTCGCCGTTTTGCATCCTGCGGACGGGATTGTTTTTTGTCGGGATCAAACTTTCTACTATAACTTTGGGACGATCCCTTCCTCCGACCGTTGGGTGCGGAAATTTTGCTCTGCCGAAGCAACTTGCGTCAAAGAAATGCCTCGGCAATGCCAGTGAGTGTCTTCACGAATCTGAAGGAGACATGTGCCTGGTGTTTGAGAGGAAGAGCCTCCTCGTATCGGGAATATATGTGCAAGTATGTGTTTCTGAAAACGTTTCCTGTAACCTTCCCACAGGACGTGGAGGCCTTTGAGCGAAAAAACTGTTTCTCAGTAAACTTGTTTGTATATGACAGCGAGAAAAACTTTGCCTACCCACTGAAGGTAGTTGATGACGAGTTGGAGCACTATGTCGATCTTCTCCTTGTTGAGAAATATGTTGTGGGCATTAGAAACTTTGCGAGATTTTTTCAAATGCCAACATCCTAGGCTTTCGTTGTAAGACGTGTCTGAGCGAGTTTAAAAGGCAAGCAACCCTGTCTGACCATCTCTCAATGTATGGGGACAAGAAGCCGGGCAAAACCGTCTTCCCAAACAAGGGTGACGAACTCTACTTTCGAAGCAGGCATGTCATGGAACAGTTTTCCTTTTATTGTGTTTACGACTTTGAAGCGATCCTGGAACCTCCTCAGTCGACGGGAAATGTTTACGAGAATCATGTCCCCAGCTCCTTCTGCCTTCTCGTCCTCCGCTCAAACGACTCGTTCATTGTTCAGGAATACCTCTATCGCAGACCCGACTGCGGAAAAAGTTTCATTTTGATTCTGAACTTTCTAGCGAAGGAAATACCCCTATTTATTAGGTCGAGTGAAGTGCCTCTTCAAATGACTCGAGAAAACGAGGCTTCCCTCACGGACTCTTGCGGCTGTGGCATTTGCTTCGAAAACTTTAACAAGAGCATGCAAACTCGCGTCCACGACCACATGACGGGAGAGTATAGGCGTGCGCTTTGCTCCAGTGTAACCTAAATCATCGAATCAACAAACATACCGTTCCACGCATAGCGCATAACCGTTCCTACGACCTCAGCTTCTTTCTAGGAAAGCTTAATTTGTTCGAGTTTAAGGATATTAACGTACTCGGAAGCTCGTTCCAGAATTTTAAATTATTAAAGATAGGCAACCTTCGCGTTATTGACAGCTCCGCATTTCTTCATGCAAGGCTGGAGGCACTCGTGCAAAATATCCGCTCTAAGGGCACAGATAATTTTGTTGTCTTCGGCAGTCCTTTCCGAGCTCGTCGACCTCCTTTCCCGCAAAGGAGTGTTTTGTTATAATTTTATTACGAGCTTTATAAGTTACGATAATTTTATTACAAGCTTTATAGAGTTAACTTGTAAAAAAAGGCCCCGCCACGCGAGGCCTTTTTTAACAAGTTAACGGGAAGCGGGATGCGCGAAGAGGACTACGAACATACACGGGTCGTCTTCGATACCTTTGATTTGAAGAACCTTGGAAAGTACAGCGATCTTCACCTAAAGATGGACTGCCTCCTACTGGCCGTTGTTTTCCATAACTTTAGACGGTGGACGCTGGGAACGTACGAAATTGAGGCTTTACATTTGGTATCGTTACAGTCCCTAAGAGTCTCGTATGCGCTCAATCAGTCGAAAGTAAAACTGCAGCTAAGTGACGATCCTGACACCTATCTCATGAGAAAACAGGGTATTCGTGGAGGGATTACCCAATGCACGACCCGCCATGCTGTCGCAAATATTCCGGGGAAGGATATATTTAACCCGCAGCAGGAATCGTCTCAGATTTTGGACTTGGACGTAAGCGACCTGCATGCGTCGACAATGAGATAAGCCCTGCCAGTGACGGACTTTGAGTTGATGACGGAAGCCGAGATTGCCTGCTTGAACATTGATGAGGTTCCAGATGACGCTTCAACGGGATACATCCTGGAGGTAGACCTCAGCTATCTTCACGACTTGGATGATACTTATTCTGACTTTCTCTTGGCCCCGGCTAAGCAAAGCGTTCCCTACGAGTGGTTATCCGACTATCAAAAAAGTCTGATTGACGAGTTTGATATGCCCAAGGAGCAATCCACTAAGAAGCTGTTGCTGACACTTCACGATGAAACGAAATACGGTTTGCACTACCGGAATTTGAAACTGTACACCCACTAAGTACTAGAGGTCGCCGAGATTTACCGAGACCTCAAATTCTCGCAGCGAGCGTTCTTGAAATAGTTTATTGATTTTAACCACCGTCTGAGAAAGCAAGCAACCAACTCCTTCCAGGAAAATCTTTCCAAACTGTTAATGAACAGCATCTATGGCAAAACGATCGAAAATGCACGCAAACATAGAAGCATTAAACTGCGCGTTAAAGGGGATGACATCATGAAAATTCTTTAGAAGCCGAACCTGACGCAGTTTCGAGCACTTAGCTCGCAGGTCGTAATTTTTCAGCTTGCTTCGAGAGTTATCAAACTCAAGCAACGACTCTACGCAGGCCTCTCAATTCTTGAGATATCAAAAACAGTAATGTACGACTTCTTTTATAATCAACTTCGTCATGCAATCCCCTCAGCGAGGGATTTTTACTGCGACACGGATTTCATCTTCCTAAACCTTCACGAATGAGATGTAGTAGACAAACTGCTCCAACTTCGAGAAGCATGATATCTGGATATCCAGGATTTACAAACACTTCTCAACCGAAAATAAAATGAAGCTCGGCGTGTTACCAAATAAATATCCATCTACCCACTTACTGGGGTTTTGTTGCTGCAAATCAAAGCTATACAACTTCAAAACAAGTAGCAACACGTGTTGCGTAAGAGCCAAGGGAGTAAAGAAATGTGAGTCGCGCCAGTTGACTTACAAGCTGTAAAAGCACGCTCTAGAGACGAAACCTTTACACAAAGTGACACATCACTTGATTGCTCGAAAACTTAACGAGAACAAAAGCATATCGGTCGAAAAGATTGTTCTGAATCTGTTTGACAACAAGCGATACATTTGCAGTGATGGGATTACGACGTATCCTTTCGGCCATAAGAGCGTTTTCGGAAGCGAGCGATCTCCCTCCTCATCGGACGCTCAGACCTTGTAAATATATTTGGACTGTAGCGCGTTGCTCGTGAGACGTCATTTCCCCACTTTTTGCCGCCGGTGTGTCTTGAAACCTTTTGTGTACATTTTTGTACAATCTGCTGGTCTACGGAAAGCGATCTCTCCTCATACCACGGCCTGACCTTGTAAATATTTTTTGACTGTATCACGCGTTGCTCGTTAGCTGTCATTTCATAATTTTTGTTTCCTCGGATGCGTCTTGAAATTGCTTGAGTTTTAAATTTTTGTGTGAAGTGTTTCCAATGGTTTCTTTGTTGCGTAGAGTGAAAAAAATAATTAAACGCCGTATCTGTATTTAGACGTGTGCGTGTTTTAAGAGCGAACGAAAACAAAAAAAAGAAGAAAAAACACCATATCTGTCTCGTCTTTGGCGTATGTGTGTGGCCACGCTCCGTTCCATTTATTTTCCTACACTGGAGAAAGATGACGCTAAAATTAGCTAAAAATGACGCGCGCGAGAGAGTTGTCGCCATCTACCAAGCTGGTGCTAAACTTAGAGATATGTCGCGCGATTACAGATAATACTACAAGTTCACGCCAGCTGCGGGATTCAGGTGCGCGCCATCTACAAACGGAATCGGCAACTCACGCTCACTAAGCCCGGACTTGAATTGCGCGCGCGCGAAAATACGGATGAGCACGCCTTATGAACACAGGCAATTTAACTTTTCAGCAACAGATGGCGCAATGTCACACCCACGCCGCCAGATGTTGCTCATGCTCTAACAACAAAGATGCTTAGCAACAAAGACGCGCGTTTTTTTATGAACAGAGGTGACAACTCATACGTCTATAGCCATGTGACCGGATTTAAAGTGTGCGCGCGAAAGCGAGAATACGAAATGCTATCTTCATTTTACATGGAAAACCAGCACTCCTGACTGAGTTGGCATCGTGTGCGCCTGGTAATCCCGACTCTCTGGGTTTGAACCCAGCTAGGAGAAACAATATATTTCTAAGACATTACCGCGCAGCGATTAAAATATCATGTGACGCTGGTCCCGTGGCCCACAGGGAACAATTTAAAACACGCAACAATGCATTTCTCGCCACAAATCCCACGGCGACGGGCGACATATCATCTCTGTGCGGTCATCGTGACAATGCATGCGGCGCCGCACAAATGATGCGATTAGTGGTGCTACTCGCGACACCTTGTGGGAAAATCACCAACTGCACTGGTACATGGCGACATCCAGTGGCGTGTGCCCACACTTTCCCACGAGTCAACGAGGTAAAGGGGAGTACGCTGATTGGTGTGGCGGCGCCTTCAAGCGCCACCTTGTAGAAGTATCATATCTGAACTTGACATAGTGTGACAGAGCGGCGAGTCCTCGCAGTTCTCACACTCTAAAAAAAGGCTGTCACCTTACACCCTTTCGTCCCATATAATTCACCCCAAAACTTCAGTTCGACGTACCGCGCCCTATAGTCGAACTCATCTCTGTTACGTCACGGCGCGGTGGTGGCGCGTCGGGCGCACTTCCGCTCTGGGGCTGTGGGCGGAAGCCCTCATGTGAGACGTGTATTCCTGCGTTGTTTTGAAAGGACCCTGAAAAAACCTACCTTCTCGTAAAAACGCCGCGACTGGGGCTGTACCAAAAGCGTAGAGAAAGGTTTGCAGATCATTAAAACTTAGGTTTGGGCTAGTTGGTCCATTACTGAATAAAAGGTTGAAAAGCGCGTACAAACGGGGACAATAAAGAAACACGGACGACAGGACAGGCGCTTCACTCTCAACTGGTTTTTATTAACACCATTGTCACCTGTATATACACATTGCCCAAACCACATCGGATTCAATCGCCACAATCAGAGCCAACTTTCCAGAAATACCACACTCACTCGGAAGCAAATACAAAGACAGAGCGCTGACGCAATTGTTTTATTTATTTTCTTACGTAGAATGCCTCTAGAATCTCTCTTTCCGTTTTTTCCTTTCCTTTTCTTAAAAACTTTGTGCCAGACAGGTCAGGTTTACACCCACATCGCCTACAATGGTCAGCGGGATAGCCCCCGAGTTCTAGTGCACACACAAATTATGTTCTCGTGCTCTATCATTGAAGCAGCGCCCAGTCTGCCCAATGTAGACTCTGCCACAACTAAACGGAATCTCGTACACCACATTGGTGACGCACGCAGTATATTGCACCTCTTGTTTCTTGGAGCACGGTGCTTTTTTCTGCCTTGTCAACATCGGACATATCCTGGCAAGTTTACACGGTGCCGAAGAAACCACGTTAACGTCGTATCAACCAGCTACCTTTTTCAGATTATGAGACACGGTATGCATGTACGGAATGACTTGCTCTCGTTTCCTTTCTTTACTTGCCTCGCTGCCTTTTTACTTCTTTTTAGCTTTTGAAGAAGGCTCTCACAACAAACTAGAGATTAGGTTGGGGGGTACCCTGCGTCTCTTAACCTTTTTGATTGTCGTTCAAAACTGGTTTTCATCTGGTGATTGCAACTTTTTTCTAGAACCGCACTTAGACATGTCAAGGCTATACCCCTCTTTACCAGTTTAGAGTGAGCACTTTCAAACAAAACCAGGCTTTTCTTAGGGCGCGGACAATACTGCCATACAGACATGTTCTTTAGAAAAAAGGTAAAAATGTCTAAAAGCTGAATGCAGTTACTCACAGGCAATTCCCAAGTAAAATTAAGTCCACCTGACACCTCCCTAAACAGTTTGACAATCTTCTCAACCGTTTTCTCCAAATCCGAGTCTAAATCTAAAATTAAAAGTAGTCATCTACGTATCTATACCTCTTTAAAACATGGAAATCTGCAAGCCTATCAGAAATTTGGCGGTCCAGTGATGGAACAAAAAATGTTACAGAAAACAGGCGCAACTGTCAACCCAATGCACACACCAGACTTTAGTACAAAATATCGCTCGTCAAAACTGACGGCAGTCGACTGAAGATTTTTGGAGCAAGCAGCTCCAAAAAATGATCGCTGCTAACGCCCACGGAACTTTGAAATCTAATTTCTCCAGACTCGTTGATCTTATCCCGAACAGCCTTGAGAAGTCCATCGTGAGGAACGGAATAATATAAGTCCTCAACATCGACAGATATTGCAGTGACAGCATTCTGAAAACCTTCTCCAAGTTCATTGACTATTTCTAGCAAGCTTTGCACCAAGAAAGGGTCTTTAAGCGCAAGAGTGTCCAAATGGCGCTGTAAAAACCAACTGATCTGAGCCTGCCAAGTGTTCTTTTCCGACACAATGGCTCGGAAGGACACTCAGCCTTGTGCGTTTTTCCCGTGAAAAACAATTCTAAAATCCCACTTTGTGCTTTTTCTACAGCTTTCCTTAAAATGTCTAGGTTCAGACCTTTTAGCTACTAAATTGCCGCAGATTTTTTAGACTTTGGTTGAAACTTAACTTCTTTGAAGTTCTTATTTATTGCTCTCGATGCTTTTTCCTGGAACTGGCCCTTCGACATTACAACAAATCCCCCTTCCTTATCGGCCTGCACAAGCGAGAGTTCGTTGAGCTTGAAAAAAATCATAACCTTCTTTAAAAGGTGGTTTAGCCTTAGGGCGTCAACTCAGATTTTTTCAGGCAGTCCACACCATCACCAATAGCAAGCTCCCTGTTCTGTTCCCCAGCGCTGTTCGCCACTCTTCGTACCATGGCCAGCAGTTTTGGTCGAGACGTTGACGGCTCGAAGCTGTACTTTGGTCCTTTGTTCAGGACATCCTTGATCTCCTCTGGAAGCGCGTTTCCCCCAGGACGGTAACGCTGTCCATGCAAATGGCAGCGCCCTTCTTTGGCGGAAGCTGCATTCGCGTCCGTTGCCACACGAACTCCATTGTCTGCGCCGCCAATCTTTTGTAGTCTTCAAAATGGCGCTTGGCATGGTAGTCCTTCTGTCCTCCCTGCACGATGATGCGGAGCCAGTCCAAATACAGTCTTACCTGTCTCCAGTATTCTGATTTCAGGATCTTGCACAGCCGTCTAGAGTGCCCCAGGATGCTTCAACAAATAGTCATCTACGTATAGATAGATGACTATTTCTTAATTTTAGATACAGACTCGAATTTAGAGAAAACGGTTGAGAAGACTGTCAAACTGTTGAGGGAGGTGTCAGGTGGACTTAATTTTACCTGGGAGTTGCAAGGCAATTACTGCATTCAGTTTTGAGACATTTTGATCCTTTTTTCTGAAGAACATATCTTTTGGCAGTATTGTCCGCGCACTAAGAAAAGCCTTGTTTTGTTTGAAAGTGCTCACTCTAAACTGATAAAGAGGGGCATAGCCTTGACATGTCTAAGTGCGGCTCTGGAAAAAAGCTGCAATCACCAGATGAAAATCAGTTTTAAACGACAATCAAAAAGGTTAAGAGACGCGGGGTACCCCCTAACCTAATCTCTAGTTGTTGTGAGAACCTTCTTCAAAAGCTAAAAAGAACTAAAAAAGGCAGCGAGGCAAGTAAAGAAAGGAAACGAGAGCAAGTCATTCCGTACATGCATACCGTGTCGCATAATCTGAAAAAGGTAGGTGGTAGATACGACATTAACGTGGTTTCTTCGGCACCGTGTAAACTTACCAGGATATGTCCGATGTTGACAAGGCACAAAAAAGCACCGTGCCCCAAGAAACACGCGGTGCAATATACTGCGTGCGTCACCAGTGTGGTGTACGAGATTCCGTTTAGTTGTGGCAGAGTCTACATTGAGCAGACTGGGTGCTGCTTGAATGATAGAGCATAAGAACATAATTTGTGTGTGCGCAACAACGCGGGGGGCCATCTCGCTGACCATTGTAGGCGATGTGGGTGTGAACCTGACCTGACTGGGGCAAAGTGTTTAAGAAAGTCAAAGAAAAAAAAACGGAAAGAGAGGTTATAGAAGCATTCTACATAAAAAAGAAAGAAAACAATTGCGTCAGCGCTCTGTCTTTGTATTTGCTTCAGAGTGAGATGGTTTTTCTCGAAGGTTGGCTCTGATTGTGGCGAGTGAATCGGATGTGGTTTGGGCAATGTGTATACACAGTATAGATGACAATGGTGTTAATAAAACCAGTTGAGAGTGAAGCGCCTGTCCTGTCGTCCGTGTTTCTTTATTGTCCCCGTTTGTTCGCGCTTTTTAACCTTTTGAAGATAAGTTTTTATGTGCTCGGTTCTTCCGAGAACGTGGATATGTGCCGTGAAAAGGGAAAACCAGACGCCGTCGGTCCAGTATTGCTTGGGCAGGAAGCACTTTGGGTTGAATTCACGGATACTTGTGGTCATCAAAGCTATTTGTTATGTTCCAACATGAACAACGAAAAACTGTCAAATTGTACGGACCGCCTGCACACTGCGTTCAGTGCGTCTTCAAGTTCGAACGGCTGCCTGATCGTTCGAACTGTCGTCTGCTCCTTGAAACGCTTCTGCGTGTCGTCTGCTCTTTTTGACGACACCGGTCCATAGACCAAATGCTGGCCCGGCACTTCCGATAAGAAATAAGTGCAGGCCTCAGAAGACTTAAGTTTGGAGGTTGGTAAGCATGCTCGATGTAAACAGTAGGTACAAGGAGATGTTGATCATTGTTACCAGTGACCATCACCGACTTGTTATGCCTGATTCACTTGGTCCGATTGTGCTTGCGATTTTCAGTATCGACGTCTACCATTTCAGCTGCGGTTCACACTTTTGCAGCCCGAGCGACGTTGCGACTGAAAATTGCGAGCGAAATCTCATCACGCGAATCAGACTTTAGCGCCCATTCTGCGGCGTCCACGCGGAATTAATCGCCGCTTTTCACATTATTCACGTGAAGTTTAGCGGTGCAACGGGCCTCGGTAAATTCCCTGAGGCCGCTTAAGTAGTCAGAAATAGCCAGGAAGCCGTCGAATCAACAATTCGAACGCGAAAAAGGGCAGGGGGACTCAGACCGACGCCGACAACATAGCATTTCAATGGTTTGTTTATGGGCAGCGGCGAGCTTCTTGCCCACACTCCATCGCGCGTGCGCGGCGCCGGTGGCGTCCACTAGGGGCGCTCCGGTTTGTTTGTAAACACGAGTTGGTGTTTAATCGAACAAACGGCCCCAAATTTTACAAGGGGCTTGATAACGGTGCAATATAACTTATTAATTAGCTAAAGTACGTATCAAAGACCACAGGAAAAAACACTGAGGTTTTGCAGTAAGGCCAAGAAATCCCCGATTATTTTTTTTGTAGTCAGTAACAGAAATATTAGATATTTTAATAAGTTGTACCACATGGCTATCAAGCCTCTCGTTTAAAGTTAGTGACGTCAGGTCGACGTCAGTGCGCTGTATG